>CM032228.1:118982500-119265000 GCA_019009955.1 Riptortus pedestris
TTGTATTGTATGAAAGTTAAACCACTTGTGAGAATTTGTTAAAATATTGAATGATGCTTGCTATAAAATGTTTTAAGTGTTCACCTTTCATTGATAATGTCTATTTTTCTTTCCATTTATGTAGTGTGTATCTGTTTTTTCAAGTGCATTTTTGTAATTTTGTTGTAATTTTCTGGAATATTCGAGTCCCGGAGCAGATTTGGCTGCATTATTGGCTAGATCATTCCCCAATATTCTGGAATGCCCTTTAATCCATGAAAAATAAATGTGTCTGTCATTCTGTTGTAGTTGTATAAGTGTTAGTCGTATTTGTTCATCTAGTGGGTCGTGGATTGTGCGATTTTGGAGTGCCATTAATGTAGATTTAATGTCTGTATAAATGTTAATATTTATAATAAACCACCTCCTCCTAGGGTTACTTCGAGAAGGAAATAAAAAAAAAAAAAAAATTTATATAATACAGAATAATATCACATAATAACGATAATCTCACATTGAGTGAAAAAAAAAATTATATATTGACTTCCTAATGATGATAATATATGAAAATCGTATATCAAAAAGTTGTGTAAATATCAGGACTTAGTGGTAGAATTAAAATATTAATGTAATTGGCATCTACCCAAATATTGCCATTATTTTTACTACATATTAGTGCATACAAAAAATACTTCCCACAAATAATATTAATAGGCTCCAAGAATTTAAGTTTTCCAACAGAAATAATGAAGAAGCACAGCGAATTGTACTTCTTGATACTGCAAGAATTGTGTGCAAACTCTCCTTAATATATATGTCACAAATAACATGCTTCATATCCGTTGAATTTTATCTCCAGTTTTTTTGAGAATAAGCCACTTCCCATAATAATATCTTTTGACAATTCTCCTTTCCGAGCCAAGGGCTGCTATATGGTTTTGTTGAAAGGAAGGGGACCGTCATGGTTCTCCTTCTGTGTTTATAACATTCTCAGCCGAATTACTTTTACATCAAGGAAATTAATGAATTGTTCAAATGAATTGTTTCTAGAAAAAGCTCTAGTGGACTTAAGAGTAATATTATTAAAAATTTAGAAGTATATTACTTTATATTTCAGGTTATATTTCGTTCCTTCACAGGAGTTTCACCTCACAGTGAACTACTGTGAAGGAACGAGGCCTTTCTTTTCTTACCTGAAATAATAATTCCTTCACCGTCCAGCACCTCAAAAATGGTTACTTTATATTTCTTCTGGGAAGGGTTGTTAAATACGTATTCAGTAATTTTTATTTTTTTAGTTAATTTTTGATATTATGTCTTCTATTTTTGTGCAGCTTGAAAAAACTCTAGCATACTACCTGTGGGATTTAAGATTCAGTGGAGGTGTTAAAGATTCTCGTGATGCTCGAATTCTTGATGAATTTGGAAATAAATTGGAAGAGTGGTGTTCTTCCAATGTACTTGGAATTATAACTGGAGAAGTTGATGCAAAAGATTTAGCATTAGAATCAGTATTGGAAGCAGCTAATTCTAGAGGGTCTTGGCATGCTCAGAGATTGACTCAGATGCACAAGTATGTAATTTATATATTTCAAAATATTGAGTCAACTGTTTTTTTTTGTTGTCACGTAATGTTTTCATTAAAGAGGGGCCCAATTTAATAGTTGCCGAGAGAGCTAGATAGGGTATTATTTCATGCCATCAGTAGTTTATTCAAAAATAAAATTTATCATTTTTTGTTTAATAACTAATTACATTGAGCCCATAACATTTAACTTCCACTATGCTTGGGCATTCCAGTGTGCTGAAAGCCCAAAGTAAATATTAATTCAAGTGGTACATTTTTTCTTTCATGGGTAAGCTCATATGTCGTAAATCATATTAAAAAGGTGATTTTTTCCAAAAGCATCTGTTTGTGAGTTATCAAAAGTTGCTTTTTTTCCCCTTTGAAAAAAGAAAGTTAGAATTGAGTAAAGTTTGCTATTATAAAGTATTGATGCTTGTTAAATTACGGTAATAGTTTATCAAACCCTTGTAATTAAAGTGATGGGGGGGGGTAAGGAATCTTCACTTGACTCGGGCAAGAAGGTTCGGTTATATTCTGTTAGAAGATAGATAGATTTGATAAGTTTTTAGAGGACTGTCTGCAGACACTCATATTGCCTCCCCCCTCCCCTTCTGCTGAATGAACCTCTTCTTTCAAACAACTCAGTTATTATTAAAAATTTCAATTATCCTGTAAAAGATAAATTGAGAATTATAAAGTTGTAATTCCAAATAAATTGGCAATACTTCTATTTTTCTCATCTGTATGTTTAATGAAGATATATTTGGTTTCTTTTCTAGGGTTGTTTACAGGCATGAGTCTTTGGTCAAGGAAGTATCTGAACGTGCAATGGCTGTAACTAAAGAAGTCGAAGAGAGCAAAGGACATCAACTTAAGTTACTCATGGAACGCATTAAGAATGGATTTGGTGCTAAGGTTCAAGCTGTTTTTAGATGGAGAGAAATTGTATCTATGCTTACTCACAAGGAAGCTGTTTGGCATTTTCCTGATTCTTATCCAATGTAAATATTAATTATATAGGTCATCATTGTGTGTTCTAAGTTACACTTTACTGATTAATTGCCTTGAATGAATCTTTAAATTATGCCATGGCAATAATTATAACCTAACAGGTGTACTACGATATTTACTTTTAGTTTTTTCCAGGTCCTGGGAGCTCGATCCAACTGAAGGCCCTTGCCGGGTAAGAAATCGTTTAAGGAGGTGTTCATTGGATAATATGGATGAAAAGTACTTCAGATATGATAGAACTAGTAAAACAGGTAATGTATACTTTGATTAGCAGATGTTTTTCATGGGAAATTAGCTATTGAGGTAATATTCATGGTGCAATTTTCAAAACATTTTTTCAGCTGTCTGTTGATCCTTCTTACCCAGTAGATAATGAAAATAATGTACATTATAATTTGTGATTGTGATTTTTGTACAATCATTCCTAAAACAAATCTTGTCAATCAGACGAAGAAATGTATTGTGTTTAGTTGAGAAGTAAAATGCATATATCTCTGATGTGCATCAGTTTGAAAAATGTTATAAAATAAATCTTCCGAATAATATAATTTTCTGCGGTGTATACTTTTTTCTACATAAATATTAACTGAATCATTTGTATTTTTGCATTTTCTGACTTTTGTGAACCTCTACTGATATGAGTTTCACTTTCTCTGCTGTTTTTGTTAAACCGGTCCCATGTTAAGCTTAAGTTTCAAATCTTGTTTAAAAATGGTGTTCACTAAGGGAGTAATAGGGTTTTGAATGTACAGATGAAACATGTGAGTTCCATTTCTTAGTGAGGTGAAATGTGCTGTATCTCCCTTTGTAATGGGATTATTATCCATGTAAAGTGAATATTATTATGAACTGAACATAGCTAGAGAAGCACACGATCCTAACATCTTACTCTATTCAACACTCATCTTGGTTTTTTGAAATCCACTTTAGCATCTTTATTATAGTCTATGTAGATTCATTCTCCACAAATAGATGAATCTTCCTGTGTTCCCATCTCAGTAATGGGTTCTAACTTAAAAGATAAACCACCCCAATACAAAGTGCTAAAATAATTGTTTGACATTTATATCATGTTTTTTAACTATTAAAATAGAAAAAAAAATGTATCACAACTTGGTTCTTCTACTTCCTCATACAAAGTAAAGGTTGTGTTTTAATCGTGACAATTTTTGCTTTTCAGCTTTCAATGGAATTATCCATTTTGACCATCTCTGGGCCCATTTTGATTGGTTTTGTGACCCTTAGAATATTGACACTTCCTATTTGGAATTGTGGTGATGTCTATGGGCAGTTAGGGGGAGTAGAGGGGAGGTTTAGAGGACGACAACAATAAAAAAATGCGACCTTCTCTCTACATATTAGAGATAAAAACATTACTTATAAAACCTTTTTTGTTTATTTTGGAGAGATCTATAAATTCTGATCTATGACTTGTTAAAGTGTTAGCTAAATGAAGGTGATATTATCCATATAGATAAATGCTACATGTTAAGATAAGAACCAAAATATTCTGAAGTGAAGTTTTTAATCCTGTACTCACACGCAAACATTTGTTTACACATTTTGTGAGGTTCAATAACCCCAAATGTCATGGGAATCATTGTAGGGGAATCTTTATTCCTCTACATTTGTTAAAATGTTATCACTTATTCTGATTTGATTTTGAGCTATTCAAATTTTTAATGCATTGGTCAAATATTAATGTATATAACTATGATACTTAGTTATTATGTAATCACCTTAATATATTACACCTAAATCATTTTCGTTTTTATTTTTCTTGTTTATAGAAGAGCAGACCAAACATTTAAAAATGAACACATTTATAGAAATCCACAAGGAGTATAACTAAAAAATATACTTATCTTAACAGAATATAGAACAAAATTTGTATTCACATCATATTTTATATTAATGGGGCTATGGCTAGCCTTTTAAGTTAAGTAATTGTTCTTAATATGCTAGGCAAACCTAGAGTTGAGAGTTCGATTTCCATGTGGACTGTAGGAATTAGCTTAGTGATGAACTCATTAAATGAAATCCTTTGCCTCACCCTGACTTGAAATGTATGGTAACTGGTGGGTAACCTGTTCCAATTAACTGTAGCAGTATGAAGAGAATGTTAATAAATAGGATTATATTACTTAATTTTTACTAAAGGGACTTCATAATACCATTAATTATTATAGTTACTAATGCTATTTTTAATATTCCTTCATTATATGTTATTAAATATAGAACAATTTCAAAAGTACCATTTAAGAATTTGTGTAAATAATATAAAGCAAAATTAATGATTTCTCCAACCCTGAATTATACATTTAAAAATTTAAGTTTTTAGTGAAAATTTCTCTTGACCCAGTATTTGGCAATCTTTTTAGCAGATTTCCCTTAAGGGAAATCAGCTATTGAGGTTGTACTCATGACGGAATTTTCGACATTTTTCTTCAAATGTCCATCGATCCTACCTAGTAGATGACGAAAATGAGGTCCGTTCAAAACTGTATATATATATATTTGTCTGTTACCGCTCTAGCGGTCACAATTTTTGTTTGATCGTTACCAAACTCTATATTTAGTTGTTTTATTTAAAAAGAAAGATCAAGTTCGTTAATGGCTGAAATCGGACCAGTGGGAGGGGGGGTTTAGAGGGGAGGATTTTCTAAAATTTGAAATATTTCTGATACTATACGTCGGATCGAAAAATTGTATAGAATCAATCTTATTGCAAATTAAATTTACTATAAATATTGTTGTATACATTATTCCTTAACTTGCATATTAACCGAGATATTTGCAATTTTATGAAATCGGGGCGGATAACGGATGAAAGTGAGTTTCCCGCCAAAAGCTAGGTCGGCCGTTTTCTTAACTCTTCAGGTCTCGTGAAATTTCTCTATTGTAAAACTACATGTGGGAAATCTGCTTAGTTTACCCAGCCCCTGCGTGGCGGACTTTTTTTTTTTGTTTTTGTTTTCAGTGTTTGGATATTTCAATACATTTTTGTTTTATTTTTAAATATAGTTTTTCTAGCATAATTATTATAATTTTTACAAATATCAATATATTATATTCATCAGTACTTAGACTACCAGTTTTTGAGCTCTCTGGTTATCATTTTAAATACTTATTTGGTTATCTTCATCTAGATTAATAACAGTTTTTGCGTGTTTTACCATATAGCATTCTCTGCCAAAGTCTAAATGTTCATATATTAAGCTTGATAATTTCTAAAATGTATTTCTATGGTCATGAGATTTTTTCTAGAAGCATTAATTCTATAAAATTTTACAGAAACTTTACCATTGATCACCATTCAACCAATTGCTACTATTATTTTTCATTCTAAATGATGGTTGAAACTAATACAGAGTTATTGAAAGTAATTAGATTATTGAAATTCACTTGCATTTATCTGAAAGATTTACTTCTTAATCTTTTCTCACAGTCGAATGTTAAGTTATACTGTTGCTTTTTTTTTTTTTTTTTTTTTTTTTTATTTTTTTTTTTTTTTTTATTTTTTTATAAAAAATTGTGTTAAATATTATGATTTTCTATTTTTTACAGGAACTAAAAAGAGGAAACCACTTAGCTACTTATTTGAAGGCACTGTATCTAGCAGTACTGTACTTATTGATAGACTTCATTTGAATGCAAAAATAAGGCATATGTGTAAAGCTAAAATTATTATACCAGATAGACCTATCCCTGGAGAGTTTTTGATCGGTCATTGCTCATTATATTTTGTTCCTAGCTCAGATGACAATACAAAGGTATCTAAATTTTATTATTGTCAATATACTAAGTTTTCCTAAACATTTTTGTATTTCTCTCTAGTAATTTTATTTTATAACTTCCATTCCGGTTTTTAAATTTTAATTCTTAACATTAGCTTCAATTGAGTTATTAATAATTTTTCTGCTTACCTGCTTGTAGCCTGATTTTACCTGTCTTAAGATTATGCACCGATTGTCTAGTCTAAAAATAAAATAAAGCGTAAACTAAATTTCATTCTTTTCAAAATATAAATGATTACTTTAACATATATAACATAAGATAAAAGTATTATTTTTTCAAAATATTATACAGAATCAGATTAATCGTGTAGGCATTCTTAAATTAATGAATTCATAAGGTGTTGTTTTCCTTAAAATTTCTTTATTTTAAAAATAAAAATGAGTATTGGGATGAAGTCATGCTTAATTAATTCATTGCATGATATTCCCTCTAATGAATTTCATTTTGAGTTAAGTAGGTCAAGTATATTTATGTTGTCAGTAATATTTGAATCTTTTACAATTCTTCAAAAATATTTTTCTTATTTCAGGAGTGGGCCTTTGATCAAATTAAAGAATTACATAGGAGGCGTTTTGAACTACAGGAGCGAGGCCTTGAAATTTTTCTACTTAATGGAAAAACATTTTTCATGGCATTTGAAAGTACCAAGGTAAGGTATATTCTATGTGGCTTTTTTTCTGAAATATATTTTTTAACTTTAAATTGAAAATCTCATGAAATTAATAAGTAATTAAATTTGTTGAAACATTTAAGGAGAAAATGATTTGTTTTGTTTATTTGGAATTTTCTTTTTGACTTCCCAGTTAATGTAATATATATGCATATACAATTACAATTTATTGAGAAATCAGCTATTGAGGTAGAACTTATGACACAATTTCCAATACATTTCTTCATGGCTATCAGTCCCGTTCAATTTTATATATATATATTGTTAACACTCCATCAGCTGCAAATTCTGTTTAATATTTTAACAAACTCAGTATTTAAGGTAAGGCTAAAGATCAAGTCTGTTATTGACTGAAATTGGACCAGAAGGGGTAGAGGCTTAAAGGGGGGGGGAGTGGAATCTGTTGATTGGAGATGATTTGGATAATATTACATAATTAATCTTGTTGCAAATATAATGTTCTACAGTAGCTGTTAAATATATGTTTCTATTATCTTGAGTATCAAGGTAGTTATTAACACTTTTTTTTTTAGCCTTTAGTAAGCAGTTAGTAATTTTACACATCTCACAGTCAAAATAAGCATATATATCCCTCATAGCCGTCAGCAACGTGAGGGACTTGAGTATTTACTTGAAGAAAGAAGTTAGGAATCTTTGGTTTGTAGTGCTACCACAATACAGCTACGAATGCATCAAGCTAGACTCTCACCAAAGCCGTGTGGCAAGCCTTGGCCCTTCATGGGCCTTAGAGCCAAGAATTTTGAAAAAAATAAAATAATTAAGGATTAAAGTAATTAATAAAAAGTATTAAATGTTCATACATATCCATGTGCTGTAGGAAAAGATTTAATGCAAAATCTTGGTTGTCTAAGAAAAACTTACTGCAGCAACCGGTTGAGAATGACAAGATTATGATTAAGGATCTGCGAAAATAAAAAATTGCGGTGTTTAAATGATTATAATGGGAACTAGTCGATTAAAATTGATTTTGTGGTCTTCCGTTACTAACTGTATCATGTCACTTTTTGTGTGATGTATGTGATTAAAATTGTAAAAAATAATAATATAATAAGCTTCCCTTTTTTGCTATCTTAGTTTTTCTTAACAAAAGCTTGTTTTATGAAAAACTAATTTGTAGATTTATAGTTTGAGTTCTTTGTTTAAACCTTAAAAATAAAATATCAATTTTTTCAAAAAAAAAAAGAAAAGACATTATGTAGTTTTAAAGGGGAGAATGATGAAAAAACTCTAATTTCTAAATGGCTTAAAACATTTTTTTAAATGACAGTTGTAGCCCAGCTAAGAGGCTTAAAGATTAATAATTCTCTCTCAAACCTGTGGTAGTGAGGAGAAATGTGAATGAAAGAGAAAGAAATGAGCCAAAACCACAAATGTTGCATTCTCTAGCTGTAGAAGTAGTCCCCAAGAAGACATTATCCAGACCTAAATAGAAAGGAGCTAAATTACCCAATTTATTCTAGCCGTTGTCTATCATCATTACAACTTTGTTGTTATTCACTATAAGTATTTATTACGAGTGATCTAATAGATGATAGATTTATGATAATCACAATGACCATAATAATCTTCAAACCATTAACAAAAAAAAAAGCTTCTCTAATTTCTAAATATCTCACACAATATAATTGTTGAAAGTTGGTTTCGTATATTTTATGTTAATGTGTTCCTCATTTAGGAGAGAGATGACTTCATGAATGCACTTCTGGATTGTGAATTATGCAATCGAGTTGCTAGTGAACCCCTTGGAGATGCTGTTGAGTTATGGCGAGAAGGACATCTCACTAATTGGCAGTATCTTACTATTTTAAACACTCTTGCTGGGAGAACGTACAATGACTTAATGCAGTATCCTGTATTGCCATTTATTTTAGCTGACTATACAAGTGAGATACTTGATCTTGAGAACCCTAAATCTTACAGGTTGGTTTCCATTGTTGTCATTACTATAGATTTCTTCTGTCATTTTCATGAATTATCTAACTTCTTGTTATTATGAATTGAAATTGGCAAAATTAAATTAAAATGATGTTTTAGAATTTAGTTGACTAATAATTATTTTTTTAGAAATTTGATGAAGCCAATGGCAATTCAAGAACAAAAGAATGAGCAGCATTACATCAATTATTATAATGTAAGTCTGTTTTATTAAAATTGCTTATTTGTGTTATAATATTTAATTTCTTTTTAAACTATAATCTTATTCTTTTTACAGTACCTAAAAACTGATGCTACTGAAATGAGCTACAACAATGAACCATATCATTATAGTTCTCATTATTCTAATTCAGGAATAGTTCTTCATTTTCTTGTTCGACTTCCTCCTTTTACAAATGCCTTTCTTAGCTATCAGGTAATGTTCTATTGAATTTAAACTTTACTAACATTTTAGTAACATCCTTTTTACAGATTTCCCTTAAATCAGAGATTGAGGTCATATGTATGATACACTTTTTGAAAACTTTCTTCTAATATCCATCGATCCTACCCATGATATGATGAAAATGAGGACCATTCAAAATTATATATATATATATATATATATATATATATATATATATATATATATATATATATATATATATATACATATACACACACACACACACAACACACACACACACACACACATACATATGTGTTTGTGTGTGTTCGTGGGCCTGTAAACGCCATACTGGTCATACTTTTTGTTTGATCATTACCAAACTTGATATTTAAACATTTTATGTAAAAACCAAAGGTCAAGTAAGATAATGACTAAAATCAAACCAGTGAGAGGGCAAATTTTGAAAATGAGGTGACCAGTGGGCCATTCCAACATGTAGGAAATCTACTAAATATTAGTCCTAATATTAGGTCCTGAATAAGGAGAAATCTGCTAAATTCCACTTTTTTATTTAGCTGCATTCATTCACTTCATTTTCTTCTCTTCGATCATTGGACATAGAGCTAATTTAATGAGATCTTTTTGGAATTGGTTAAATTCATTTTCATTAATACTTATGCTAAGGTATAGTGGCTCTTGTCATTAGCTTTCACAATAGTAATTGTGATATCCATGTCTTTAAGTCTTATTTAACACACTGAGGACGCTAGGTTGTCGACATTTTTTTCCCGCAGCCGGGCTGGAGAATACAATGTAGAGCATCATGCCACGGGGGTGTGCACCCGCCGGATGAGTATATCGACCTCACACCATGGTGGCATGAGCCGTCCTCAACATCTTAAGAATAGCTCTACTCCTTAGATATAAATATAGAAGGTGGTTTCCTTCAATAACATTATCCATTCCATTTGAAATTATTTGATTCACATTGATCATTCTAAGGAGAGTTCTTCATTGAACTTGGGACCCCAAGCAAGTATGTTATCATGCGACCTCTGCCTAGGCCTACTCCTCACTCCAGGTGACAGCGACACATTTCTCAGTTGGGTTCCAGCCTCTTGATGTATCCTAATCAGTACTATCTACTCTTCGTAACAGCACGAATGATAACATGCTCATGGTATAACACCATCATTTCACCGATGACACTGATTTTGATCTGTCATCTGTACTCCTCTCTCACAATAACCAAATATCTTTCTCAATGCACTTATCTCTAAGATCAGGATGACTAGTTTTCTTTGGTGAGAGTCCATCTCTCACAACTGTAGTTAACTTTTGGTTTGATGACCATTTTGCATATTTGTACTTGTACCTTGCTAGAGACACTCTAAAAGTGAAGATTCTGGTTTTTATATATATACAGAGCTGTCATCTTCTAAATAAGAAACTGTCTGACATGAATTATTTAAGCATAATTATATTTTTCACCTATCAATATTGAGCTTCATTTCTTCTTGCATTATGTACACTTGCATTGTATTACACAATTACTTTTGAATAATAATATCCTATTTTACAGGATAACAACTTTGATTGCCCAGATAGAACTTTTCATTCTCTCCATACTACATGGAGGCTTACTAGTGCTGAATCAGCTACTGATGTCAAAGAGTTGATACCTGAATTCTTCTTTCTGCCTGAATTTTTGAAAAATAATGAAACATTTGATTTTGGAACCAGGCAAAGTGGTGAGGTTGTAAATGATGTTATTTTACCTCCATGGGCCACAAGTCCTCGACTTTTCATTCTTATTCACAGGTATACTTTGCTTATAGAAATGCTATGTGCCTAATTTTATAAATTCACTATTCTTGATTTGATTGGGAATGATAGCATTATTCCATTAAGTCACAGTTAGCATGTTTGAAGCTTAATAATTCAAATATTGAAACTATCAAATGTATAAATAGAAAAATTACCTACTAAAAACAAACCCTGAGAAGAAACAGGGAGTCTGTAAACTTTAGTCGTAATTGTAAATGTGGATTATCCTTCCTTAGTGCCTGCTCATGGAGCTGTCTGTTTGAAATGTTGAATCAAAGGGCACAGCTGTTTGTCAGTCTTAACAGCTGTGGAAGATAAGTAGCTCACCTGATCTTAACAATTCAAATATTGAGCATAACATTTAATTTGTATCAGTTGTTCATTGTCCAACTTCTAGTAAAATTTTCCCATCAGCTGATATCGTTGAATGACATAATACATCTTAATAATAAATATAATCATTGATTTTAGACAAGCCTTAGAATCTGAGCATGTTCGAGAGTTCTTGCCTCACTGGATTGACCTAGTTTTTGGATACAAGCAAGTTGGAAAAGCTGCAGTTGAATCTATCAATGTATTTCATCCTGCCACCTATTCTGGCTTTGACCCAGAATCTATCAAAGACCCACTTTTACGTAAAGCTTGGCAAACAATGGTTCAGATGTATGGGCAGACCCCTAAACAGCTCTTCAGAGGTCCACATCCTATGGTTGTGCAATGCCTTGAACCTAAAAAAAATGTACCACAGGTTATACCTAGTAAGTAGGGAATTTTATTATTTCATTGGTCAGTATTTTTTAACCCAGAAGGTCTTTCCTTATTATGACAAAGGGTCATAAAGTAAAGACTTTCCCATATTACACTCCTTTATTTTTAATTAGAGCTCTACAAATTTTATTGTTCAGAATCCATATTTTCATCAGCATTAGTTTGTTGACCTGGCTTACGAATAACTTTTCTTACACTAGCCATTATCAGTAAGTAGAAGTGATTGAAACAAATTGTGTTCCAAAATATGAAACCAACTGTAGTATCTCACGGAATATTTGAAGAAATCAGTATCTCATTTTGTAAAATCAAGAGTTCATATGTATATTTTTCACAATAATTCTTTGTTTTACTTATTACATGTTATTTAGTTTAATTTTATCCTTGAAAACTATTAATCAACTCTAATCTTTTATATTAATATAACTCCTAATTATGTTTATTCTTTAAGGTTACTTCAAGTTGACTCAAATATTAACTGAAATGAATATAAAAATATGTTGTAAACAACCCAAATTGGAAGATTATCATTCTGCTATATTCTTTCTCTATGTTGTGAAAATATAAATCATGTGTTTTTTTTTTTTTTAATTCAATGAAGACAATTTATTTGTAAATTGTTACCGGGTGGTAACCAGTAGATAACCTGTCTCAGTTAGCCTTAGTTGCAGAAAGTGGGCGTTAATAAATAAATAAAAACAAATTTATAAGTAGTTTTAATATAAGTACTTTGTGTGGAATTATTTTTATTGTACAGTTATAATTAATAAAAAGCAATCATCAGATAGCCAGCCAGCTTGAGATCAGAGGTTGCCTTATTTGTCAAAATTCTATCTATAAGAGACCAATGGATTCTTTTCAAAGCTCTCTGGAGCTTTCCCTGGCTGGTTTTCTCTGACATTAAACTGAATCTGTAGTTGCTTTCTATATTTATTTTATTAGAATAGTCTCCTCCCTCCCCCCTCCTCTCTGTGCCACGATGTTTTGCGACTAGACACTACTTGCATGGCTAGGCTGGGAATAGAGTCTTAATATATTGAAGATTCGGTACATAGTCCCTGATTGTAAACTAGACTAGCCACAGGAAATCAATAGCCAAAATTAGTAAATTAAAAATTAAATACATCAGTATAAAGTTTTGCATAATTTATCACTCAACTGTCAGGCCCTTCTGATAAAGGTTAGTCAATCAGGTAAGGTTTCTAGTGCAGGAAAGAAAGAATAATGAGTCAAAAAATGTATATTAAAAATGTGTAGTAAAATTCACATATATACATTACAACACCACAAATAGAGTTGTGAACACCCTGACAATTGCCAAAAACTTCCTTAACAGCCACCTGAAAGCGCCATCTCATTCACACACCTGTGCCTGACATACCAACATTTTTCAGACTCCTATTACTTGAAAATAACATAGCCCATTCTTTTATTTATAGTTACCTATCCTAAATGGGGTTACTCATGAGAATGCCAAAATAAAAAAGCATTAAATAATTTGCGTGTTTTCAAATCATATTGTTTTATAATTTCTGTATTTTGGGAGAACAAAAATGAAAGAAGGCATACAAATATTCAAAAAAAAGATAACCTATGACTATTAGGTTAAGACCAGAAGCATTGTCAGTCAAAATTTAATTGGATCATTACTCAAAAACATTTGCTTTTAAAAATAATTATTTTATGCTGTGTTTAAGGGTTTTTCCTTTAGCCTAGAAGTATATAGGATTCTATTAAACAATAAGAGAATGATAATGATGTTTCTTTTAAATTAAATATTAGTTCTTAATAAAGGCAGTATTTTCCAAACTGCTGTAAATTACCTACCAATTAAAACTATTTAGATGTAGGTAGTTATGTTTTCTTGACTATTCCTTTCATTTTTTATTAGCTTTAGTCTGTCAGAAGGTCAACACTTACCATATCAACTCCTACCTTATACCTTCTCATTTTGTTGTTATTTTATTTTAATTTTTTTGTCAATTATTTTTCAGGTGTCAAAGGCTTGAGTTGGGGTCATTATGTTGGTTCCCCTTCAGATGGTCAGCCTAATATAATTTGGCAAGGCTCACATCATACACCGATATCAACTTTAGTTGCACTTCTTTCTAATGATGTGTTTGGTTTAGCACCATCTACTACTCTCCTTCTATCATATATAAAGGAATCCTCACTCAGTTTAGTTGTTAATGGTGGAACCTCTGTTCTAGGTAAAAGTTTCTTCAATTTTATTTTACTGATAACTTCATATAGATTTGGTGTTAACATGAATCAACCACTGTAAACAAAGGTTTTATAAACACAGTTTATCACTAGTCTATTCCTGAATCCTGATCCAGGTTTGATATAGAAGTAGTTATCATTCTGTACTCCAATATTCATCAGCAGGTTTCTTCTGTAATGAATTAAGAGTCAGATTGTCACCGCAAATATGATAATAGCTTATTACTGTCATTACAGTTTCATAATGACTGTTTTCTATCAGTCTGCATAAACCTTTTGAGGTTTGAAATTGAAGATATTTGAATAAATAGAAGAGAGTATCATCCAAAGCCGTGATTGGATGACAATTAAATAACATTAAGAAAACAAACAAATTAATTAAGAAAATGCTAAAAAAACTATAAATAATGAAAGTTTATGGAATTCCTTTAAAACCTCTATTTAAAATTAAACAATTTTATATGCAAAGATTCTCTAAAAATAAATTTATCACCTTGGAAAAATTACTGCAACAATGTAGATCCCAAACAACCATGGGGCAGGCTGGGTAAACCCATTCTCATCAAATAAACTACAAAAAATACAATTAACACTAGAAACAGTTAAAAAAATTGGATGGACTTCAAAATTGACTGAAACTTAAAATATTTACTCAATACATTAATTAAAAGTGACAACCCAAACACTGACAATAATTTACAAAAGTGGCAATCAATAATCCCTTCAAGGCCCTTAAACAGAAATTGACTTACCCTATAATGAAATGGCTAATGTAATAAATATTTTAAAATGAAATAAAGGACCCTTCACAATAAAAATCATTGGAGATATTTTTAAACGAGTATTTAACTTATTCCCTCATTTATTCCTTTATCAATGAAAAATATAAACAATTTTTTAATAAATGTGTATTCCTAACAACATTGAAGATTTTTAAATTAATATTAATAAACAAAATAATCTTGATAACAAGGCATTGCTATACTATCGACTGACAGAATATTAGAACTGATTTTTAAAAGCTCTCTTGTTCTTTAAATTATAATTCTTATATTTATCCTAATCAGTAGAGTATTTTTCTAAGAGCTAATGGATTTCTTGAAAACACATTAAATAATAAATTATACGTTGTGTTTATATATCTGAATGTAATAACGCTTGGTGGCCATCAATCTTCGGAATTTTACGAATTGTTTTGGCCAGTAAACACCCACAGAGATTTCTTCAACCCTCGAGCTAGCTTGGGACCTCACAGGACCATTTTGTTTATATAAACAAAATTCTTTTTAAAAAAAGTACAATACATAAATGTTGCTTTTTTTGTTAAAGTAAAAATTCAAACCATTAAAATTAGTTCCAACAATTTATAATCCATTGAAATCTTTGGCCAAACTGCAGTAGACCTGTGAGGTCCCCGAGGGTTAACAACTTGATACTCCACAAGAGTCAAGTGTTTCTTTTTTAAGGTGATTATGAACAACTTATTAATAAAAGAATTATCCTCATGAAAACTAAACTTTTCACAGAAATAAAAGTACTTATGAACCAAATGCAAACTCATAATTGTTTAGACAAAAGGACAATACTTTCATTAAATGCATGTATCCAGGGAAACTTAATAGAAAGATTTACCGGTTTAAAGTGTGACATTTGACCATAAATTGTGTTGGAATACATGCAGACTAATTACTCTCCAAACTTATAAATCATCTTTCTATAGGAGCAAAGGCACAAAAGAACTGCCCACTGGAGTTTTGCATTACTATGCAAAATAATTGATACATTATAGCCTGATTTATATAGTCAGCTGATTATAGTAGGATAAGCTGATTCCTATATAATCCACCAGCCTTGGCATTGCACTCTAAACATAAGGTAGTGTTTGGTACCTGTTAAGATGACTGTTAATTCTGTAACCCCAGTGAATAAGTGGTTAAGTCCATCAGTGAGTAAGGGGGACTTAACCACTTATTCACTGGTACAACAGAATTAGATTATGGTGATATTAAACTCCCAAAGAGGCTGCATATGAAGTGAATAGAACATTGATTAAGGACTTTACTATTGGTCTTTCACCGATCCATTCACAAATAACATATTCTTACCCAACATTTTTGAATATTTTAACAAATCTATCATCTTACCATATTTCTAACATTTTCTATACAACTGCGAACTTTGAAAGAGAAATCTTACAGATGCTTAGCCATGCCCTCTCAAGGAAGATCATTCCTTTACAAATTTATGAAGTTATTAAGTGAATGTGCTGAAGAAATATACATCTTAATCAATAACTTAAAAAGTTATATTATGATTTAATAATTTGCAAAACAATGTTTCTTTTTTAAACATTTTATTTCTTTTTCTGTAAAAAATTAATATGGCACATCTTTATATATCTGAATAAATTATAAAAATATCAAATGAATAGTTAAAATTGTATGATACATGTACTAAACAAAATATCTTCCTGTTGGGCTACGGGGAAGGAACTAAATAAAAAAAAATACTATTAATATTATTAATATTTCCAATGCTAAATTTGAAATATCTACTTCCTATCTAGGGGCTGCTTTAATTTCATGGGGTCATGGCGATGGAATTGTTCGAGCAAAATTGAGAAAAGAACAAATTCCTTTCCCAGCTATTGCAAATTTAACCGGTGATACCATATCACTATGCACGTCAGTTCCTGATTCTAATCAACTTTGGATAGCCTATGAATCTGGAAAAATACTTGTGTATATGTAAGTACATTTTATATTTGTAGTTTTAAAATTTCATTAGTCCCACCCTGGCTAGAAAAAGGTGGTAACCTGTAGATAACCCATCCCAAATAGCCACATTAGCAAAAAGTGGACATTAATAAATAACAATACTCATAAAATATGTTCTCAATGGCCATAGTAGTGTTATTATTTAAAAAAAACAATTGGAGCTCAGGTTTGTTTGTTAAGGTCCTAGTCTTAATAAACTTTATTAGCCTAGAGTCATGCGTTCGATTCCCATTGGGCAATAGAAATATATTTAGCGAAAAACTCTCTAAATAAAATCCTTAGTCCTCATCCTGGCTAGAGAAGGGTGGTAGTCTGTAATTAACCCGTCCCGATTTGCCTCAGCAGCACAACGCTGACATTAATAAATAACGTTTAAAAAACAATTAGAGCACTTATTGAAAATTTAGGCAAATTAAAATAATAATAAAAATAAAAATTAAATAAGAATAGAAAACTTGAGTTTCGTGGAAACTCCAGTCTCTAAGCTTATTTCCTTTTCATTTAAAGCTAAAGAGGTGATTAAGCAACACATGTTCGGCTTAAATTTCAAGCCTAGTTCAGATATGGTCCTTATTATATGAGTATAGAGAATAGAATGTGAGATGACATTTTCATTGTATGATTCCAGTGCGATGAAAATTTTCTAGTTTGCACAGCCCCTGAATGACGGGAAATTTGTGACTTTATAAAAGTTATTGGTTATCACACATTCATGCTGCTGTTAAAATTAAATGACTAACATCTTGATTGTTTGTTTCAAAATGCTCTTCACTTATTGAAAATCTGGTAATGCATAATTTAACAGGACAAAGCGGGCTGTGTCTTGTCACACAGCTTGATGGGAGGGCTGGTCGTCAGCTTGACACATTCCTTACTGTTTATCTTGTGACATTACAGACCTGAGTTTACTATTTCTTTACAATGATGAGTGGGCATTGAGGGAATGGATAGATTCGGAACCTGTTAACTGCACAAATAAATAACAAATAGTGTGTATTCCTCTGCTTCTAATATGACCTATCTGAAATAGTTGTCGAGAGCATTACTCTCTCTACCTCCAGAGTTAGAGTAGGAGTGGTTGAAGGCCCCCTTCATCTATTACATAATTAATATCCTTTATTTCATCATTGTCAATTCTGAGGTTAGATTTGCTCTTTTTATCATATTTAAGTTTAACATCTTCACTCAAGTATTCTGCTGAAGGTTATGTATTTTTAATTAAATTGACAGGACTTACCTAACAGCAGATTTTTGTCTGTTGGGTCTTTAAAATCTTGTTGAAAATCTGTTATTTGAAATTAAAACATCACAATTCATACTATAAGTTATATTGGAGTTGACTGATTATTTGACTTCCTCTTTTCACATGAATGTAAAATACTTTGACCATAACAGATTATCCCTTTTTTAACGTCTTCTAACAGTATTCACATTATTGAGGTACTAGAGCTTTGGTAGCTTTTCCCTCCTGGCAGAACTTGGTATTATGTCAGAAATAAATTTAGAGATAGAGGATTCTCATTGCCTTTGTCCCTAATCAATACTGAAATATTTAGCCATGGCCTCTCTGAAGGACTGCAGTAGAGGCTGACATAAAGTTGCAAAATGCACCAATCATAAAAATGCTGAGATAATTATGATCTATGCATTAATTTGATTAGTCTAAACTTTGGAAATATTTGTCCTAAAAGCTTTAAAATTTCTAATTTTGAGAAGTACCTATGAGCTCGAAAGCTAAGTCTCAAATGAAAAAAATATTATTTTGTTTTTTGGTTGTTTCATTAGTTTATTATTTAGGAAATAATAAACTAGAAATTTATTTGTGTAATATAATGAGCTGATAGTATATTTTCTAGATTTATAGCTCTGGTTCTACTTTGTTTTGATTTGTGTGATTTAAACTGAATATTTCCACTTTCTTTTTACTCAGATGAACAAAATTAATAATTCATAACTATGGATTTTTTTTAAAATTAATACTAACATGATAGAAAAAAAATTATATAGTTTATTTGACATTTTTGGGAATATTAACATTAATCTTTGTTTAATGTCAGTTTATATAAATCCATTATATTATATTTTTTGAAACAGGTATAAATTTGATGGTGCTGGTGGTAGCTTGGATATTGATGAAAATTACACACTCCTCACAGGACATCGTTCCCCTGTAAAAGGTCTTGCTTTGTCGAGGGGATTCTCCCTGGCTGTTTCTATTGATACAGATGGAAGTGGAATTCTTTGGGATATGAACACCCTTACATATGTTAGATCTCTGCCAGAAAAATTAAATAAGGTACTTTTGCCTTTTTTCATTATTTCTAATAAACCATTTTTGATAATTTGCGACTTTTCTAGTCATGCAGAATTGTTCATTATACTGCATTTATTGATCTAGTAAATTCATGTTCACTTTTAAGTCAACTTGTCAGCATTCGATCAGTTTGTGTCTATTATGATTAAACACATTGGCCTACATTACTGGACCTTAAGGGCATGCAAAATGCACTATATTTATGTGTTTTCCTCCATCTTAAGTTTAAGAAAGTAGTAAGTCATTTAAAAGTGCCCTCTCAAAAATACTTTGCATTCTTAACATGCCAAATTTCAAAATTCCCTAATAATATGCACATGTCTATAGTGAATAACAAAAATGCACACATCTGCCTTTGCCAATGAATATTTTAATGGGACAAGAATTGTTCATATTGTCAGATATTAAGTTTATATGAGAGAATTGAGAGGACTGAAATAAATGCTTTAGCTCACTGCCTTGTGTACACACACTGTTACCGGAGCAGTGACTTTCAGGTTTATTGTAATCAGTACAGTAGTAAAGAGCACTCTATCATTTATCAAATAGAGCTCAATAGGGGTTTTGATACAGAAATAATTATCTGTTGATCTGAAAGTTTAGTTATTCCCTGCAACAGACAGTGAAAAAAGTGGATAACGGGAACTATACTTACTTAACTTCCTTTGTTTTTATTGTAAATCCTGGCTAAAGGTGATAGTGTGTTTGGACTTTGAGGTAATGGTGATTAAAGAAAGATTTAATAGTAGAAAGATATTTGGAATGGGGAGTGGGGTCATAAATTAAATGCCTTTAGTTTGATCCTGCCAAAGCACATAGTTTAAGAAGGCCTTAGACAATAATTCCCTTCAATACAGACATAAATGATGTAAAGTTAAGAATTTTAGATTTGTTTTTCTGGACCTATGCTGTATGTCCATGGGAATGAAACCCAGTAATTAGAAATGTTAGTGTGTAGTTGTTGGACTTAGCCCTAGATGAGATATGTGACATGTAATATTACAGTATTTTTTGAGAAGAAATCTCCAGCTTTCTCTCAAATTATATTGTTGGTATAGAATAAATACATTAATTTATTGTTAGAATAAATACTTTAATTCCTTAAAAATGATTCCAATTACAAACAATCATTCTTAATGGGCACATTGTTCTTAGACATCTAATTTATTATAAAGTTGACTTGCTTTATATAGAAAACATTTTGGAGTTGGTAATAAAATTTAAAGTGTATATGGAAGATTATCAAGGCAACCGAATCTAGATATTTTTGATTGAACTTGAGAATGAGTCCCCAGTATTTAGAATAATTAACATCAATGTAGGACCTGTCCTAGATAAAAGTAATGCATTATTTAATTATATTTTTGCCGCAATATATCTGTGAAATTAACATAAACTCAAAGGTTTTAAATTAATTAATTTTAATTGGAGCAAAAATAGTGAAGATGAAAAATTATGTCAAATTTGGTAAACACATATTTCCCCTTTGTGGTATTAAAAAAAAAAGAAAAATCAATAGCTGGTATATTGAAAGGGTACTTATCAAAGGTGACCTAATATACCTATTTAGGTTTTTATTATTTAAATTATTCTCTAGGTCCCAATATGCATGACATACATTCATTAAACCATTCCTCATTTTGGTCCTACAAAAATGAGCCATTTTTGATTCTCATTTTTCTCTCCTCAATAAGACAAATGTTAATTCAGTACAGTAGGACTGGTTCTTTTTGTGGATTTTATTTGTACAAAACCATTAACTTCAGTATTTCATCTGAATTAAAACTTAAATAATGCACCTAAATAGGCAAACATATTTTACTTATTGTTATAGTGTTCATTAATTTAGCTAATGAGTATGAGCTACATTTTGAATTTGGTATGATTTCTTTTATCATTTATTTTGCTTAGTTGAACCTGGTTGCTGTATCAGAATCTTTAGGGGATATTGCAACAGTATCAGAAGATGGTAATCTTCTTAGCCTGTATAGTGTGAATTGCGAGCATGTTGGGTCTGCAAGGACTGAAGACCAGATAACTGCAATAACATTTTCTTGTGCCCCAGAGGGCAGATCAGTCAATGTCATCGCATGTGGAATGGCCGATGGATCAATCAGGTAAATATTTGTTGTGTGTATTGGCCTTTTAGTTTTTATTTTATATTTCATATTTTAATAAATTACAATGAATACAATTTACAGTACCTCTTAGTAGGAATGAACAAATTGTGCTTAGAATATATTTGTCCGCCATAAAATGCTCAAATTTATGAATTTCAAAACGTTTACTTCCATCTTTTGTTGTCAATAAATTTATTTTGTTCCTCAAGCATGCTTTAATACGGTGCAGAATCTTTTTGTAAATATATTAATAGGAATGAATATTGTCAACATGTACCACTTTATTCTTTACTACCACTGACAAGAATGGAGGTAACCTCTAGTAAAAAGTCTCCAATATTTTTCGGTAATAAAATGAAAAAAATAAATAATAAAATATGTTTAAAATGAAGTGATTATTTAATGCTTAAGATGATCCAATCTTTATATTTCAAAGGGAAACCATTTATATTTTGCTGTATTAGACTGACTTCTTTAATTTAATTATGCTTTTGACCTTTCAGTTTCTGAAACTTCCCAGTTTCCTGGGAATGGGGAGTTTGTAGTAGTACAATAAATTATATAAAAATTATAGTAAAAAACTTAAATAGAATAGGTTATATACCATTAGATGATTTTCATAGAAGTTACAATCAAGTATTGAAATATGTTTGAATAACCTATTGTCAAAATTTACATTTTTAAACAATATTTAGTCTAGAACCATTAATGTTTGTCACATACCACTGACAGGGGACACAGCTAGTTTAGTAGAAAATGGTTTTAACAATACTTTCTTTTGGTTCTTTGACTTTTATTTACCATAGAAAATTGAATCCCCTTCTCATTGTTTTTTATTCTCTTATTTCTCTGCATATGTCACCTTTTATAGCTCTTGTCTTTGTGGTCTCTCTTCCAGTATTTTAAATCCAGTCTAAACTTTAATTCTTCTGGCAAAAAAAGGTGGTGAGGTCCTCAATAGTCAATTATTAAAAAGCACCTTAGTAAAAGTTTTAATTTTTGGGTATTGGGAAATTCATTTTCCTTATAATATTTGATTGGAAACTAGCAGATTTGAAAAAGTTATTAACATCATGAAAAATACTCCAAACTTATTATTTTAAATTTAAACAGTAAATTGATAGCTACTAGTAAAGCTAGGCTGATTATAGTTTAAAGCCAATGTATAAATCTTTCTCTATATTTACATCACCATGCCTGTTATTGAATGTAGTGTAATTTATATTTCCCCCATGCATTATTATTATATTTATATTCTATAATCTACAGATTATGGAGCACTTGGGATCTTACTTTTGTGAAGAAGATTACTGCTTATGGGCTCCAACATCCTATATTATGGTAAGCTTTTACTAATACTAAATAATATAATGTCTTATGTAAATTTTAGATGATTTTTATTATTTTATTAATATGAATGTTCCCTAAATTATAGAAAATGCCTTCTCAGAAAATGATTTCTGACATATTTATTGTTATCTCTGCTTCAGTGGCTGGAATTAGCTGACTTTACCAACAATTTTATTAAGTGTGTCTGGGCACTTTGAGCGTAATTGGCTCTCAACAAGCACAAATAATAAAATGAATGTAGGAGCCTAATTCAGATAAATTACCCATGGAACACCTTGTTCTGGAATGAGCAAGACAGTAGGCAATAAACTGAGGCAAAGTGCCAACTCTCTTGCTCCTGGCATTTGATTAAGTGACGTCATCTTCCGGTGTTTATCTTCTATTTTCTTCTTTTAAAAACATGTTCACTTTAAATTTATAGTTTGAATATTCTTTTTCAAAAGTTGTAATAACCATTTGGAACAATATTAATTGAATTAATGTTTAAAAATAAAAGTTTTGTCTGTTTAAAAATGTTAACTCAAGCACACAGTTTTCCTTTATCTTTCATTTATCAAAATTACTTAGAAATTATTTATCAAATGCTAAATACAATATAATTTATGAATATGACATAATTATTTCATATTGTTAGACATCAAGTATACTGTCTTCTTATATAATTTCTCTCATCTAGATAATAAATAAAGAACTAGTATCCATAACAAGTTTACAATAGCAATTTAATTATTATACATGAGGTTTACTTGACATCACAATATATTTATATATATATATTGTCATACCTCTCGGTGGAGACCGTCGTCACTGGCTGATGGTTGAGTACCGCTGGCAAGCGCTTTCGATGCGATTGCATCATCTTCAATCCTGTTAATAGTTGTACTCCTATATATATATATATATATATATATATATATATATATATATATATATATATATATATATATTGGTTGGACGTTATGGATCCATTTGAATTAATATGTTTGGTAATGTTTTGTTTTTAGTCTGGCTTATTCTCATGACTCACAGCATCTGTATGCATCTTCAGTACAAGGGCAGGTTGTCATCTGGCAAGGTTCTTATGTGCGATCTTATTCAAAAACTCCAAGATTTCTTAATTTGACATCTCTCTTATAATTGTTTAACAATGTATTATTGTAATGTTATATTTTATATAATTAATTGCTTAGTGTTTTCTATAAACTATCTATAAAGTTTTCATAGAAATTTAAATCTCTGGGTGTTATAAGTATTAAAATTATAATAATCAGTCATAAGTTATATGGCTGAATTATGTTCCAGCTTACTATTAAGAGTTCAATTTTCTATAAGGACCATGGTTTTTATTCAATAAATTATATGTATGATATTCTTGTATGTACCTGTAAAAAGAATTCCATGTTACTTAGGCTAGAACCAGTTAAGCATATTATATTTATCAATTGCTTAATTTTTAAAGTAAAATAATGCTATTCTTTTCTTTCTACAACAATATCATTTAATCACTTAGTATTTATTTCCCTCAATTGATTAGTTAGTAATTCCAAGACATAAATTCAATCAATTTAATTTTTTATATATAGTATATTACGATTTCTTTTAGATGGAATTTGTGTTTAGGGCAAATGTTTGATTGAACAAAGTACTTGCAAGTTTTACTTAATATTGTTTTGAGTTTATAATTATTTTTAAAAAATAATGAAAGTTTATATTGCAAATTTTAAAACCTTATTATAATCATTTTTTAAAGAAGGGTATTTAAACCAAATTTATTCTCTGTTTTTATTTCTAGTGTCTTTAAATTGAACTAAACACACAAATCGAAATGAATTGCTTTATTAAATGGTTACTTAATTCATTTTATTATTTATTATTTTATGCTATGTATTGAGTAATGTTAATAAATTTAACATTTATCATTAGATTATATTTTGTACATTATTTTTAGGTCTAAGAACTTATTCAATTTTAGAATTTTTATTTATTATGGTGCAATCATATGTGATAACAATTGGAAACATTTAATGATTTTATTTTTAAATCTTACAAAAATGTACCTGATCTCGAATTATATGTAGGTACTTAGAACTTTAGAAATATGTAACTTTTTGGAAATGCAGTATTTTTTATTAGTATATTATTGTTGTATTATATGAGATTGTTAAATCCTTATTTTTATTTGGTTGGTGATCAAATGTCCTCTATTAGTAATATGGATTTGAACCATCTCAATTTTTTCCTTTGACTGTGCCAAAGCACATACATATCTGTTGTTCATTGTATCTGTCATTAAGATTAGAACTTTTAAATATATAATGTTGTTATTTGTAAAGCAGTGAATATATGTTGAATATAATAATTCTATTTAATTGTAAATAAAATTATATTCATTTACTCATTTTGTAATAATTATAACATATTTTTATAAACTATTTTTAAAAAAAAATATTCTTGCATAATTGTTTCCTAAATAAAATAAAAGAATGACATTTTTCTATTGATTAGTGCCTTGATAAAAAAATGTTCTCATGCAGGTGCTGCGTCACTAAGCAGATTTTCTACCAGCTGTAATTGTACACTGATGGCATCAGTTTCTATTTATATTCCCTATTTCTCCTATACCAAGAAGCCTATGTGAACAGAACTTGAAATTTAAGGTGCGAGATGTTTATTGATGCAGTCTGCTTTATATGAAAACACATAAGTAGAAGTGGGAGCTAGTACTGCAAATTAAAGAATAGAAATTACTCCATTAACAGTCAAGGTAGAGAAAAAAAATATGTTGAAGAAATTTGTAGAATATCACATTTTCAACAATAATCTATATATATATAAAATTGTAACCTCTGTCTGTACATTGATTTTTTTCGCGAAATTTCACGATAACTTTTCGTTTCACATGTCATAGACACCATAACTGCATTTTGTTTCTTTGGTGTCTGTTTGTTTGTTTGTTTGTTTATTTGTTTGTTTGTTTGTTACCTTTTCACGCATAAACGGCTGAACCGAATTTTATGAAACTTGGTATGTATATTACAACTAACCCAACTTAGACTTTAGGCTATATTAATATCCTCTGGGACGAATAGGAGTGGGGGTTATAAGGGAAGCCAGAAATTAAAAATAGCTATATTTCGTTTCCTATTGCTTTTTCAGCAAATATGCCCATAACAAAAGTTGTTTATTTTGTAATTTAGAGTAACTTTTGTTATATGCACTTTTGCCGTATACGGAAGTATAAATGAGTTATACGCTAAAAACTATAGCGGAAGTCAACAATTTTACTTGGCACAAAAGACTCAACCGAACTACACCAAACTTGGTATGTGAATTAGTATTAACGATTTCCTTATAATAAGCCATACTAACATTTCTAGGGACGGGCAGGAGTGGGGGTTATAAGGGAGGCCTGAAATTAAAAATAGCAATATTTCGTTTCCTATTGCTTTTTCAGCAAATATGCACATAACAAAAGTTGTTTATTTTGTTATTTAGAGTAACTTTTGTTATAAGCACTTTTGCCGTATACAGGAGTATAAATGAGTTATACGCTAAAAACTATAGCGGGAGTCAACAATTTATTAGGCACAAAAGACTCAACCGAACTACACCAAACTTGGTATGTGAATTAGTACTAACGCCTTCCTTATAATAAACCATACTAACATTTCTAGGGACAGGCAGGAGTGGGGGTTATAAGAGTGGTCTGAAATTAAAATTAGTGATATTTCGTTTCCTATTGGGGTTTCGGCAAATATGTACATAACAAAAGTTGTTTATTTTGTTATTTAGAGAAACTTTTTTATATACACTATCGTCGTATATCGAAGTATAAAGGTGTTATACGCTAAAAATTATACCGGTAGTCAAAAATTTTATTTGGCACAAAAGACTCAACTGAACTAAATAAAACACTCGGTATGTGTATTAGTACTAACGCCATCCTTATAATAAGCCCTACTAACATTTCTAGGAACGGGCAAGAGTGGGGGTTATAAGGGAGGCCTGAATTTATAAATTTTTTTATTAACAAATCCACAGAAACGACGGGTATTAGCCCTAAACACTGGGACGGGTAAATGTTAAAATATTGTGTAATGGAAAGGCTTGCCAAAAAAATACAATCACCATTCGGCCTCAAATCAATTCCCGGGCGAAGCCGGGTATCTGAACTAGTATATATATATATATATATATATATATATATATATATATATATATATATATATATATAAAATTGTAACCTCTGTCTGTACATTGATTTTTTTCGCGAAATTTCACGATAACTTTTCGTTTCACACGTCATAGACACCATAACTGCATTTTGTTTCTTTGGTGTCTGTTTGTTTATTTGTTTGTTTGTTACCTTTTCACGCATAAACGCCTGAACCGAATCTTATGAAACTTGGTATGTATATTACTACTAACCCAACTTAGACTTTAGGCTATATTAATATTCTCTGGGACGAATAGGAGTGGGGGTTATAAGGGAAGCCTAAAATTAAAAATAGCTATATTTCGTTTCCTATTGGTTTTTGGCAAATATGTTCATAACAAAAGTTGTTTATTTTGTTGTTTAGAGTAACCTTTGTTATATACACTTTTTTCGTATACCGAATTATATACGAGATATACTCTGAAACCTATAGCGGAAGTGAATAATTTTATCTGGGACAAAAGACCCAACCGAAATAAATAAAACTCGGTATATGTATTAGCACTAAAGCTTTTATTATAACAAGCCATACCAACTTTTCTAGGGACGGGCAGGAGTGGGGGTTATGAGGAAAGCCAGAAATTAAAAATAGCGATATTTCGTTTCCTATTGGGTTTTCGGCAAATATGAACATAACAAAAGTTGTTTATTTTGTAATTTAGAGTAACTTTTGTTATATACACATTTGTCGTATACCTAATTATAAAGGCGTTATACGCCAAAAAGTGATAGCAGAAGTCAACAATTTTATTTGGCACAAAAGACTCAACTGAACTAAACCAAACTCGGTATGTGAATTAGCACTAACGTCTTCCTTATAATAAGCCATTCTAACATTTCTAGGGACGGGCAGGAGTGGGGGTTATAAGGGAGGTCTGAAATTAAAAATAGTGATATTTCGTTTCCTATTGGGGTTTTGGCAAATATGCACTTAACAAAAGTTGTTTATTTTGTTATTTAGAGAAACTTTTGTCGCATACACTTTTGTCGTATACCTAATTATAAAGGCGTTATACGCCAAAAAGTGATAGCAGAAGTCAACAATTTTATTTGGCACAAAAGACTCAACCGAACTAAACCAAACTCGGTATGTGAATTAGCACTAACGTCTTCCTTATAATAAGCCATACTAACATTTCTAGGGTCAAGCAGGAGTGGGGGTTATAAGGGAGGCCTGAGATTCAAAATAGTGATATTTCGTTTCCTATTGGGGTTTCGGCAAATATGTGCATAACAAAAGTTGTTTATTTTATTATTTAGTGATATTTGCTCAACAATTCTTTGGAACTACAAGGTACCTCACCCGGAAAAACTAATTCAAATGTATGTTAATATTTTGTGCTTAATAATTCAAATCTATGCATAATGCACAGGAAACAGGAAATATGACAAAATGGAGAACAGTGAAGTCTTACATAAAAAAATAATTTTATTATTAACAAATCCACAGAAACGACGGGTATTTAAACTAAACACTGGGACGGGTAAATTTCAAAATATTGTGCAAAGTAAAGCCTTGCCAAAAAAATACCATCACCATTCAGCCTCAAATGAATTCCCGAGCGAAGCCGGGTATCTGAGCTAGTTGTTATATACAATTCTTTGGTCTGACTCATAATAATGAAGATATTTTTATTTTACACCTCCTCTAGACCTCTACTTCTACTGGTTAGATATAAAGTTTGGTATCGATAAAATAAAGACTATGGTTCTAAAGCCTACAATATTCATTGATGCTGTTTTTAATAATTGATTTATCTTATCTCACATTGTAGAGGGCTCATGGAATAATATGTTACATGATATATTGGCTTATTGCTAATGCGAGATGAGATATAACTTTAGTGAACTTATGGTTTCGGTATTTACTTTTATGTTTTACTTTGGTCCTATCCACATGATTTAAACTCATGCATGATGTTTTGTTTACATTATTTATTTTAAAAATTAAATAATTGGTATGTTCTAACATTTCCCATTTTGATTAATAAATATTATTTAATTGTTCACTCTATTTTGTCTGCAAAAATATTAATATAGTAGGAAGTCTAATTCAGCTTTCCTTGAGTAGAAATACCAAGGTCATTCATTTTGATTCAAATATTATTGTGCCATTAATTTATTAGCTCGCTATGCATTTATGAGCAGATTACATTTGCAGATTTTTACTCAACACAACTCTTTATAACAAAAGTTACTCTAAATAACAAAATAAAGAACTTTTGTTACATCCATGTTTGCCAAAAAACAAATAAGAAATGAAATATTGAGATTTTTTAAATAACAATATATGTTATTTAATCTTCCGTTTCATGATGTACTAGTTTATTATTGGCGTGCAATGGCTAGAAGTGGAGGTTTACTGAAAATTTAAAAAATATAATTTTTTGATCTGACATATAATAACAAAGTTATTTCAAATTGGCAAAATTCCCCCCTCAGTTTTGTTATCTCCTAGGTAGGATCAATAAACATTTGAAGGCATTTTTCGAAAATCAATGATGTCAAGAGTAATTTCTGAATTGATCAATCAATGTCAAGAGTAAAACTTCAATAGCTGCATTCCCTTAAGGGATATTTGCTAAAACTAACTTGAAATTGAGAAGAAAAAAATGAAAGTACATGCAGAGGTTACAATTACCACCCACACACACTAATGATGGTATTTTTATATCAAGATTATGTGTATAGTTATTACACTTCCCTCCACGAATATTGTTTTTCCAAAATAGCCAATCCTAAGGGGTTTGATTTTAGTTTTGAAGAATAAATGAAAAGGGTTCCTAATTTATCCCTTTCCACTTTCTGACTCACCGTTTTTGAATAATTCAAACCATAATCATGGACAGCATTTATTACAATTAAATATCATCTATAATGAACATATTTCCTGTCAAAACCCATTCCGAACACATATAGTTTAAGCATAGTTTTGTATATAAGATTATATTCACAATAGTAAGTTCCAGTGGAAATCACTTCCAGTAATGGCAGCATTTCACAGGAAATAAGAAAACACAATGAACTGTTTTAGCCTCCCGCCAACTTCCGCTCCTGCATGATGGCTATCAACATTGTTGTCCTTAAATTATTGATTCAAAGTATTATTTTAATAATTTATCTATCTGACGGAATTAAATAATAGTGGTACCTTAAAATAATTTCATTTATATTCAAAAAGCTGAGTAAGTAATATTTTAAACAATCATATAGAGTTTAAACGCATATTGTCTTTTGTCATGACATTGCCATTAACATTTAATTGTTATGATAGTACATATTTGTTTCAATAACATCAAGATATCGGAAATAAGGTAATATATTACCAGAACCAGTGTTTGATTCCCTACAACTTCCACTATCACCCCTTGTGCAAATTTAGCATGACTTTGTTTAAATAATACATTATACAACTTAAATAATGAAAATGCTCTTATAGTTTACATTTCTATTGGAAATAAATAACAAAGTTATTTTCTAGGGAAAATAAATAAATAAGGAGGGGGCGACGGAGATTTATAACCTCACTAATCTGAATCGTACTTAGAACAATCATATAAGACTAAAACATAACATCATTTTTCATAATATGCATTTATAAAAAAACACTTAAATAAGTTCAAATAAAATTAATGACTCCCACTATAGTTTTAGCATAGATCCCGTGTTTACTTAATTTTACGACAAAAGTTACTCAAAATAAACAACTTTTTTTATGTGCTTATTTGCTGAAAAAGAAAATTGAAATGAAATGTCCCTATTTTTAATTTCAGGCCTCCCTTATAACCCCCCCCCCACTCCTGTTCGTCTCAGAGAATTTTAATATAGCCTAAAGTCTAAGTTGGGTTAGTAGTAATATACATACTAAGTTTCATAAAATTCGGTTCAGCCGTTTATGTGTAAAAAGGTAAGAGACACCAAATAAACAAATTGCAGATATCGTGTCTATGACATAACACCCACTCCTATTTGTACCTAGAAATTTTAATATAGCATATAATGATGGAGGTTTTAATACTAAATTACATACGGAATTTTTAGTATATATCTCGTTTATATTTTGTTTTTGACAAAAGTGAATATAACAAACATTACTATAAATAGCAAAATAAATAACTTTTGTCATGTACATAACCAATAGTAAAAGAAATATCGCTATTTTTTATTTTCAGGCCTCCTTTATAACCCCCACTCCTGTTCGTCTCAGAGAATATTATTATAGCCTAAAGTTTAAGTTGGGTTAGTAGTAATATACATACCAAGTTTCATAAAATTCGGTTCAGCTGTTTATGCGTGAAAAGGTAAACAAACGAACAAAAATTCATTATTATTTTATAATAATAACTAATATAAGTTCTGATATAAGAAGTACTGATATATGTTCTCCCCCTCTAAATCCCCACCTCACACTGGTCCGATTTCCGCCGTGAATGAACTAAATTTTCCTTTTTACATAAATCCATTCATTATATATTGAGTTTGACAGCGATAAGACAATAATTTCGACTGTTATAGGAGAACAGACAAATATATATATATATATATATATATATATAAAATTTTGAATGAACCTCATTCTTGTCACTTCCTAGGTAGAATCAATGGACATTTTAAGAAATTTTTTGAAAATCATGCCATGAGTACAACCTTAATAGCTGATTTCCCTTAAGGGAATCTGCTAAAATGAGTACTTCATGAAGCCCTTTTCACTGTTGGTACCGTAGCTGAAGCACCTAGCTTTGCTCGGGAAATCTTTAGAGACTAAATAATGAAGGCATCTGTTATGCTTCCTATTAGTATTTGTACTATGCACAATATTTTAATCTTTACCATCTCCTATTGTTTATATATTTTGCCAATGTAAGTGTCTGGTAACTCGTGATAAAGAATAAATGAAAATTTGTTCCTAGTCAACATCTCTTCACTCAAAAATAAAGTCAAAAGTATAGTAGAGATTAATACTTCATATTTGAATTATAAGTAGATTCATACATAATGTTAAATGTTCCTATATGTTAGAGAAATAGTATAGAGGATGACACAAAAGTTATTTCGGTTTTTGAATAAAATTGTTTGTTTATCTTTCTGTATTCTGTATGATTGTTTCATCATTAAACATACATGTTTACCAGAAGGGACAACCATTTTTAACTGTTATTATTTTTGTTGTCATACCTGTCGGTGAAGACAGTGGTCACTGGCTGATGATCGAGTACAGCTGGCAAGCGCTTTCGATGCGAAGGCACCATCTTCAAGCCCGTCAAAAGATTATTTTTCTTTCAAACCAATGCCTGCACTACTCTATTAATATGAATTCACAAATATTTGAAATTCATGTACTTTTGAAACATTTGGAAACAAAGATTCACTGGAGTGGCCGCTACTCGCAAAATATGTGAAGGGGAGGGGGAAGGTGTAGTGAATGAAAGGAACTCAGAACATTGGATAGGGTGTTTCAATGACTGCAACACCGCCATTGAAGAAGAACCATATTATAGATATCCATTTGTGGTGGGAAACATTGAATCTACAAAGTTGATGTAAACTGTTACCTTTACCCACGAAAGAAATTCAAGACAACATACAATAAAAATTGTATGTGTATCACTAACAATAAGTGATACACATACAATTTTTATTTAAAACATTGATGATTTGTTATGTGCATATATTAGCTCAAAAACTATAACAGTAAGAATAATTACAAATAAAGAAAACTAGACATACCGGAGATCAGGTAAAAGTTTTTATGATTTATTGCTATACATGTATGTATATAAGGGCATCATCTCCTAGGTAGAACAGATGTACATTTGAAAAACAATTTCAAAATCGCTCCATTCACCAATACAGCTTGGATCTATTCCTAATAAGATTCAATTTAATTTTTAAGTTTTATCAATGTTGCATATTGCTGGGATTAATGAAGTTTCCTTAGAAACAAAAAAGATAAAAGAATTTTTATTGCTTGTAGGAAGAGGAAATTTTTTTAAAGTAAGAGCAAGTTCCGGAGAAATCAATGTTCAAAGATAATTCACCTATCCATAAGATCAATGATGGACATTTTGGGATTATTTAAAGCACCTTTCCAGTTTTTATCAAACTTCAGCAAATTCATATAATGTTAAAACTTCAACTTGTACAAGAACTTTCTTTTTTCTTGGTTGTTTACAGCTGGTCACATACAGAGATGACAATATGCAGATGTGCACTGCATATATTGTGTTTGTGATGGCAATGCGCTTGCTTCCCAGGATGAATATTGCAACAATATTTGTCTTGCAGACACTGGGTCATTCAACAACTGGAGAAGTTTAGACATCAACCCATTGATGTAGGGGTAGAATAATTGGCTTTCTGGAGATTAACCAAAGAACCTGGTATTTCATCAAGAGCTTATGTCAGGCAAAATGGAGATTTCAGCCATTGGTTCTTAGAATTTTAAATTGAAATAATTTCATTTATGTGATTGATTACTGGATACAGACATTGAACAACATAATTTTTTTAGGATTGTTCCGTGGACGGACAGTTTGTGTCCATTAAAGAAGAAACTTTGAACATTCTCAACCTGGCAACACTGGACTACTTAGAACTCCTCCCTCACCACCCAACAGATTTCTGTCCAACACTGATAACAGTATAAATGCCTGGGGTCACATTATGGTAATAAATTAATTGGTTCTCACTTTTTTCCGAACAGACTAGAGAGTTCTTGGCAGTTCCTCCAAGATGGCTCCTTAGTGATATTCCCCTGGATGTGTTAACATGTTTTCTCTTGCATGACAGAGCATTTCCATACTCCATTGCAGTCCAGGAATTCCTTAATTACACATTCCTAACAAGATCAGAATAGAAGGTATCGGAGGCCTCCTTCTCACATTTTTAGACCATCTATCTCACTTGGAGATTTATGAAGGTAAATTTTTTTCAACTGGGGTGGTAAATGAGGATGATTAAAGACATAGAATACAATACTAACACATGAAATATTAACAATAATGTGTCTGGTTGTACCATGAGGAAATGAGACAGACTGCCTTAGAAAAAAAGGCTTTCATTTCGAGCTTACAGTAATAAAAAATCCTTCTTTGCCCTAATGAAACATTGTTTCTTGCACAAAAACAGGAGCATATTGAAGAAAACACAATTGAATTAAATAGATGATTAACAGTTACGCAGTAATTAAATTTTTGTAAGCACTAATAAAAGGTTTGAACTGTTTTGTGTGTAGTTTAAAAGAAATTTCTTTCTCTTGATTGGAAGCAATAAGCCTTCTATTTTAGTTTCTGAGGGAACTTCATTAATTACACCAACAAATGGGAACATAGTGATGAAACAAGATTTGAATTTATTCATTTATTGTTGTTAAGTCAGACCTTGCGCTGTAAAGCATTTTTTGTTGCTTTTTGGTCTACTTTCACCTCCTGATTTTTTTTAAAATCATCTAGTGTAGTTCATCCTGTATAAATACTTAGGAGAATGAAGTACAATTCAATTAAAAATTAGACAAAAAAATGCTTATATAAACAATAAAACGTGTAGTGCAACTTAGTTTCTACAAGCTCAATACACAATCCCCTGATTCTTCAAATTTAAATAGAAATAGGATTTTGAAGAAAAATAATAATAAATAAAAAATGTAATTATTCTGTTATGCCAGATTTAAATTTATTAAACTGAGTTAATAACATTGGTAAACTTTATAAATATAGATAACTTTACATTTCAGAATATTATTATTCACTGTAATATAATACTGCAAAAAACTCCATAACAAATATTATAATATATAAGTATAGATATATATGTATACAAAATATACTTTACAAGACCTTGTAAAAAAATTATGCATTTACAAAAATTTCTGTGTTTTAACAGATGAGTGTGCTTACAATAAATATACGAAAGACTAATCATTAGGAACAAATATTTATATATACAGTATACAAAATTGTTTTTCCACAGTTTTATCAGGATGAATTAGAAATAAAAAATATAAACTCTAACACTATGAATTTTGCTAGTATCGATATTTATGTCTTTATATTTGTATAGTATAAAATATTCTTTTGATAAGTTTTTACTAATAAATATTAATGTTTAATTACAAATACTAAGCATCAGCCTTTTAATCACATTATATTAACAGAAAATAGTAGAGAAACAATAAACATAAACATTTATCAGTTTGGTTGGATAATAAAATGTTTAGTTCTTTATTGAATTAAGTCCCACTTTAAGCTACTGGGGCTAATCATGACAGATTCCCTACTAGTAACTATGATTACATTATTCATAAGTCCATTGTTAAATAAATTCTGATGCCCACATGGAAATCAAATCTACTACTCAAAGGTAACCAAGCCTTTCTACTATTTAATAAAAAGGTCCGATTAAGCATAGTAGCATACATAGGTAATTACAAATAATATCAATATAACATAACAATTGAAAATATGAATTTTTTTGAAATTTGTTGCCAATATTGATCTCTAAAACATATAATTAAATATATAATGATTACAGTAGACACATGTGTTGGTCTTTCAACTCTCTATGAATAGAATCACAGATCCACTACCCACAAAGCAATGGATTTTATTTAATAGCCTCTCTAAATAAGACTCTTTGACCCACAATACCTAACAAATTGTTCTATTCAGGCATAATATTCCATTGGGACTTGGTAGTATAAATAATTCTTAATTTCCTAAATTCAATAATATGATTTTCAGTTTTGTCATTCAAAATTCTAATTAGTCATAAAACAGTAAATAATAAAATCAATGGGCCAACCAAATAGCTAAATCTCTTTTTATTGGGAACTATTAACATTTATTTATTATGTTACATTCGTTTTTTTAGGGTTTTTTATAAATCTTAATCAAGAATTCAAACATTTTGAATCTTGGCATAATATGAATGGACGTTTAATTTCTTTACTTTTGGTATTTTTAAATAATTTAGGGATTCTATAATAGAGAAAGTTGCTGAAACAGTTTGCATCGGTTTGTAAAGTATTTATCTAAAAAAAAAAAAAAAAAAAAAATGTAACTTATCTAAACTTTTCTGGATTTTAAGACTAATTAAGAACATCATCATGAAACATAACCATCATAAATGAATGAAGAAAATCAGTAACAACAATATATTCTCAGATTTACTGTCTCCACACCCCACTACTAACACTGCCCATTCTAAATTTTTAAAAACTTAGAATGAGGTGGTAGTTTCACTCAATAAAGAAAAAGAATACAAATATTAGAAAACATAGAGTCGAAGTTGAGTATACACCATTTTAATTCTTCACAAGACATCAGGAGTGCATGCCTAGAAACTGAACATAACTTTTATAATACAAAAGATCAGTAAAAATATATGTACTCAGAAAATATAAATGGATTGATATTTAAAAAAATATAATGTACTATTTTTTAAAATTTTATGAAACATTGTACATAGTATTATTACTGTTTTATATTACATTTTAGTCCTAATCACATTTGGTTATTTTTGTATATCTGAATAATTTATTCAACATATTTTTAGGTAAAAGAAACATGAAAAGTTGTCTGCAACTACTTAAAAATATCGTATTAAAAAAATCAGTCTCTTGTTTATTAATTAAGGATCCATAAAGACGTATACATGTTGAAAAAAAAATTAGTAAAATATCTTAAACTACTGGAAGTAGAGCTTCTAATACAGGCTCATTTCCACTAAATAGCTAACTCCATGAATACATATTTAAATGTACAAACAATTACAATGAGAAGAAGTCCATTCATGTAGAAAACATGATTTGGATTTAGTTAACAAATAATTGGTTAACAGTAATCTGTATAAACCAGAATCAGTAGGGGAAAAAAAATGTACTTTTATATACTTGTGACAGGCCTGTTCTTTGTGAATGGATGTTTCGGAAACAGCTAAGTAACAATTCTTTCTATTAAACATTATAGTAATGATGATGCTGAGATTACACTATCTGGGCATTATAAATTTCCTCTCTCTAATATTCCGAATACTAATAAATGTCTTGTTATAAAAATAACAAAAAGTCAATCATTAGAGAGGGAGATAACACCTCTCCAGTTAAAAAAAAAAACAGATCAAGGATCAATTTTCAGGGGTTGAGAAAGTGATGGGGAGAGTTGAGTGAGAAGCTTAGTGTGAGCTTTGGAACAAAGGGATCGACTGAAATTATCCTATTCATTAAAAGATTGTAGAAATCATACACATACCAGATGGATTACACTGATTATTCTACTGAATTACAATAGTTATAATTTACAGTCACAAGGTATACGAAAATTATGACATTAACAAAGATAACTCTGGTAAGAGCATTGCAAACACATAACTAAGACAAATGTTTTTAATAGCTCTAGAGTTTATCTGTGTTTTAGAAGGCGACTTTGAAATCACCATTAAAAAAAATGTATTAATGTGTTTCATTTTACAGATTGCAACTCAATGGCTTCAGCCTAAAAGTTGCAATAACTAAAATATGAAAGTAACCTGCATCCTGGAATAACATGAAGTGGTAATTATACCAACAGCCATCTATCCATGAAATTACAAGATAGTATTATATAAAATGATAGCTATGCCAACAGCTTTATATAACAGAAAAGCATAGACTCATATCAAAGAAAACAGGAAACCAGCTTTCCTAGAAGAGAACCGCCAAAGGTGAGCCACATAATCACAAGAAACTATTGGAATTGATGTACTCCACACTTTAAAATAACAGCAGTATAATTTTTGGATCAGATCAAAGAGTAGATGAAAGAAGTCATGGGCATGGGGTGTAAGGAGGAGAAAAGAATTGTATCAAATCTAGAGAGGAATAGCTGAATAACCTTAAGGAACATTAGTTGAGATTAGGGAACCAAGACTGGAGCATCATAATTACACCAATCACTAAGACCCTAATCTTTACCAAGACAGTATCCAAGCAGGAGAAAAATTTGTGAACTAAACTAAGGGCCCCTTATAACTTTTACTTAAGAACGATAAAGTATATGGATATTGTTTTGTCCTCAAAAAATTATATTCACTCCCCTTAAGCACTGTATATTATGATATAAGAGATATTAATTTACAATATACAAGATGAAGAATTTAAAGAGCTGAATATATACAATTAATTAAAAATATATTTTTAATAAAAGTAGGAGAAATGAGAACTCTTATTAGTTATAACAAAATATTAATACTAAAAACTACTTCAAATACTAATTCTAATGACTAGAGTTGTCTATTGATAGTAAAAAAAAACACTAATCTTTTTGTATAAATTTGGTGACATTCAAATGGATTTCAAAGTGAAGAATGGATTCAGATGGACAAAACAACTTTGTTCCTTTAAATTAAAGAATCCTTGTTTGTCACCAGTCCTACTTAGTCTAATAATTAAATTGACATAATTGTAGGGTTCTCTATTAATTATTTTATTTATTTAGCTAGCCAGAGCTTTGACTGATAAGTGGGGAGAGAGAGGGGGCAAAGTGTTTTTGGCAATGACAAATACCCGTCTCTTCCTTCCATGGAAAATGAAATGCTTCCATCCAAATAAAAATGTACTTGTAAAACATAATAACAAATCTTATTTATTGGATGAAAAAATCAAGAAAACATATATAATCGATATTAGGATCCTCAATGATGGTAACTTTGAAAACCTTATTAAAGGAATAATAAAGTCCGTCACGCAGGAGCTGCGTAAACTAAGCAGATTTCCCAAGTGAAATATTACAATAGAGAAATCTGCATAATAGTAACAGTAGTAGTAATGAGTCTCTAAACCAATTTCATGAGAGCTGAACAGTTATGGAAACTAGTTTTCCGGGATACTCACAAATAGACCCGACATCAGCCAATCTCACCTAGTCCATTATCTGCACAATAAAAATGCAAATATTTCGGTTTATATTCAAGATAGAGAATAAATGTACATAACAATATTTATAGTAAATTTAATTTGCAATAAGATTGGTTCTATTCAAATTTTCAATCTGACGTATAGTAACAGAGATATTTTCAAAATCCCCCCCTCCCACTAGTCCTATTTCAGGCATTAATGAACTTGATCTTTCTTTTTGCATAAAACGAGTAAATAACGAGTTTGGTAACGATCAAACAAAAATTAGAGTATTATTAGACATATATATATATATATATATATATATATATATATATATATATATATATATATATAATTTTGAATGGACCTCATTTTCATCATCTCCTATGAAGGATTGATGGACATTTGAAGAAAGTTTTTGAAAATCGTGTCATGAGTACGACCTCAATAGCTGAGCTGGGAAATCTGCTAAAATACATTCAAGTATTTAGTTGTATTAGTTGCTCACTAGGATCTCCAAAATTTTTCTATTAGATTATTCCTTGTGGCTAGCTTTATGCAAAGTAGCAGAGGTTCTAAAACATTCCTCAGAAAGCTGTGTTGAGATATAGATTTCACGTATATCAGTTTTGATTAATTTCCCCCTCCTTTCCATCCTTTCCTTTCCACCAATAAAATAATAGAAATTATTCTTCACACAAAATTGTAAAAAAAAATAAAAAATAACCTCATTAATTAAACTAGGAAAAAATAATTTTTGAAAATATTGTTGAGTTAGAGTACTAAGGCAACCTAAAAAGAATATTTTGGTCCAACAATAAAAACCACACACCATTATTGCAGATAATCTAATTAATAGAGAACACCTGCTTTCATTTTTAAAAAAATACACTTTAAATTGTAAATTTAAAATAAAAAAGTACTTAAAATTAGTGTAAGTAACTTCTTAAAACCTAATGGAAGTCAGCTTTGCTGAAGTTCTTATGCTGATATTTACATATTGGCAACTGGTAAAGTAGCTTGAGAGGCATTTACTGAAGTGGGAGCAGTTGCATCACCGTCTCCCTGCCTGTCTTCTTGTTCACCCATTAGAGCTCTATATTTCTTCGCAATGGCTTCCCAATCTGCTATGTTTTCAAGTTTTGTAGCAGCATTACTAAAACTCAATTGAGATCCCAAGGGGCTCAGATGGACAACACTTAAGGCAACAGGTTCTGGAATACATTTAAAAAAAGTTCTGTAATAATAGAAATAATTGTCAAGCAGTTTATTAATAGTAATGTGGGTATTTTCAAACCAAATTTGAAAGAAATCTGAGATGGTCTGTTTGAAAATGTAACTTTCATATGAAAATTGAAATGGAATGAATCAGGTGTTTTTCTGAAATGACACTGACAGTCTCACCATTGTGTTTTTGTGTAAGCCACATTTTTTGTTTTATAAATGTTGTTATATACACGTTTTCACTATATTGAATAGTAACTAAGATATTTCTATATTTTAGTTTCAGCCATAAGTAAACCCCTGCTCCTACTCATGTCATAATAACAATAAGCTGTTATATCATGGACCACATCATTCCAATGTTAAATAACAAATATGGTTTTCATTGAACAATTTCTTTGTGAGAAACATACATATACGTCATGTAATGACGTCATCAATTAAGAATTTTTGTTCTTTACTTGAAAATGTTTATTTGATCTATACCATACTCAATATTTAGCCGTTTCAGTCAACACTAAAGATCATATTTGTTATTGGCCTGTCATCATATTTGTTATCATATAATAGGACCTGAAATAGTGGTGGTTTAGACAGGGAGGAATTAAAAAAATCAAAATGTTTCCGCTATTATGAGTCGGATCATAAAATGTGATGGAACCAATCTTATTAAACTTTTGATTTTCTACAATTGTTGTTCTGTGCATTTTTTGGTAACTCAAGTATTAAGCGAGTTATTCATACTTTCTTGTTTTCTGCCTTCTGGAACTCCCCTCCCCCCTTTCTACTCATCGGGTTTTTACTTGTAAATAGAGAATACTTGGTGAGATGAAATCACAAGTGTGTTATACCAGCACTTAGAAAATCTGCTTAGTTTACGCAGCCCCCTGTGTAACAGACTTTGTTTCTGTAGTCATCAATGCTTTAAATATATTTCTTTTTAACTTTAATTCCAGATCTGAAATCCATTTTTTCCTCTATCAAATATTATTTTTTATTTTTTCTCATTTCAGGTGAATTTATTCATTATTGAAACATAGTAACAGCAATGGATAATTTAACTGTTGAAGAGAGAAATATTATTTTGATAATGGAGATTATTTGCTCATACTTGTTATAGCCACCAGGCTGCTAGACGGGAAGCAGTATTTTATAATTTACTATCTATAGTACTGTATAGTTAGTAGAAGTAGTATAGAAGATACAGTTTGTGAGTCTGCTGCAGAAATGAGTTCCCAAAAGTGTTTGAATAACTTGAATGCTGTTCTTTTATGTTGTGATAGTCATCCATTCCTCCATTAACATTTTTTGGTCCCATGAATAATAATGAATCCTAGCCTGCAGGAAAAGGAAGGTACATAGAGAAGGGGTGATGAGGGGGTTTACAAAAGGCTTAAACCAAAAAAATACAAATAACTCAAAAAATATTCCGGTCAAAGATCATATGTATAAAACAATAGTTGTAGAATTTACAATCATTCCTCTCTAAACCCCCATTGCAGAGGCTGATTTAAGATATTGCCTGATATAATCTTTAGTTTTCCATGAATTAATTGTCGTGTGTGTAGATGATCAAATAAAAATTATGAAGTTTAGAACGTAAAAAAACAATATTTGGTATTTAAGTTTCAATGAAGTGGTTCGCTTATGTTTAATATGTCATAAGTTGGAGTGGGGGTTTACTGAAGGGTGAAAACTGAAAAATGTAAATATTTTGGTTAATATTCAAGTTAGAGGAAAAATTGATATAACAATATTTATAGAAATTAAATTTGCAATAGGATTGTTCCCATAATTTTTTTTTATACGATGTATAATAACATGGATATTACGTAACAAACTTGATCCTCAGTTTAACATAAAATGTTTAAATATCGAGTTTGGTAACGATAAAAATAATAGCTGATTTCCTTAAGAAGAGTTTGCTGCTAATAGTAATAAGTGTTTCTGGTCATGATATGATCAACAAAACTCAAATAAGATTTGAATGTGTGTGTGTATTTTGATTAATGGTCAAGGAAAGGGACAATGCCTGGGGTATGGGGTGTTGGTAAATAGGAGTGGTGTGCTGGTGAGAGTATGTTATAGGACAGGAGGAGACCCGCTGAGACCAACACATGTAAATGAGTCGAGCCAGTAAAATAATAACGAGTGGACAAATTAAGGAGCGAGGCTGGGGTTATATGGGAGCTGGCCCTAAACTATCTCTCCCAACTCACACTCACCCTGGTCGTTTGTCTCTCCTACAGGCTTGGTGGTCCTACCACCACTCCAACCGTCAAAAATTTAATGATAATTTAACTAAATCAGGTGGATCACCTTAATATTCTTTTGAGAGTTAGTATTGGAAAAGTCTTATATCTTCGTGTGAACTCGCTTGTTATTTCAGGTCCTAGTGTTGAAATAAATAAACTTCAGTTAAATCTATTACAAACATGACAGGTAAGAATACTGAGAAAATTGTTTCCATATGAAAGCCAGGGAACTGGTGCTTTACAGGCTGTAGAACCTCTGAGTTTAATTACATACCAGTGATAGACGGGAAACACATTGGTTCATACCTTTAGGTGCAACTTGTCCTTTTTTAACTTTTGCTAGCCATCTAGCACCCATCTTACTTCTGGCACTTAACCTTGACCGAGATTGCAAGCCCATCATCTGAACCAAGCTAGGACGTTTCCTTTGAGCCACTAGTACAAAAAAAAAAGTATTATACTTTTATCTCCTTAGGCTATACAATACATGAAGCAATTGGATTTGTGTATAATTTCTCCTTACTTTTGGCTTTACAGAGGTGAAGGAAGTACATAAACCAGGTAGTTATAAGGTTTATAGGGGAAGGTGACACTGTTGTTCTGTGCATATTTCTTATCAACTTAGCTAAACCATACTTCCATTCAATATCTGATTGTGCCTAGAGAATAGAAAATCTTATCACATTATCAGAGCTTAAAAATACAAATCAAAGAAACAAAATAGTAAATATTTATATTACTTGTATTCTTTGATAAGTGTCACTCATCATGGCAATTAGCAAGTTTATTAAAACTACTACCGAAACAAGCATGTATATTCCATAAAAAAATGTAAACAAATATTCAGTCCATTGTGGCTGAGGTTTATTTTGGCCTTCTTTGACTGTTACAATTAGTGCTGTAGGAGATGTTTGTCCAAACACCGCAAAGGAAAGAAGTTCAATAGCTTTTAATGGATTCATTTTAACTAAAAAAGAAAAATTAAATACAAAAATTATTATGAATATATTAATGTAGTAGATATACATAAATATTCCCATTTTAATCATTCAAATAAGATTTGAATAATTAAAGTAAGTAAGGTAGCTTTTAGAGCAGTTTCAAAGTGGGTTGTGAAGGAGTCTATAAAGACAATAATAATTTTTCTTATACATAAAAATAAAACAAAGTATTTATTTTTATTGTTTTGGTAGACAAAATACAATGTCAATATTGGTAATATTTTTATATTAGAGAAAAATGATTGACAACAGCTAAATTGGTAGTTCATCCATTTATACAATGGGAGCCCTTGTACTGATTCCAACCAATATGTCAAACATTTTATAACCATCAACAGGTATAGATGTCAAAACATTTTGCCTCTAAAATAAAATATTATTATAATTGAAGAGGATAAAATATCAATAATATGAATAGTACACTATAATAAACATACTCTTGCATAATTCTCTCTAACATCACATTCTATGAATCATAAGCAATAACTGTCCAATTACACAAGCAAAGCTTATCATGCTAATGAATGTTTTCTAGGTACAAATTATGTCTTATTCAGACAAATCAAATGCGATTCAGAGAATCATGCATTTTATTCATTGCCTAAAATAAAATTTAAAAATTCTTGACAATTCTCATTTTGTTGATCAGAAATAAATTGAGTAAATGGAATTTAAACATAACACAATTTATAAATGACTAACTCAAGTTAATATATAAATTGATGTAAAAACTATTATGTAAATCATCATTATGCTAAATTAAACGTACTAGAAACATAATCATACAGACAGGTCTCTGTTGAGAAAATGAATATAAAATTTAAGGATAAATAAATCTTAACTATCTTCATTATGCACAAAATACCTAAAATAATTAATTGCATGGGTACGATTTGTTTCTGGCTGTTACATTCTAGAGGGATTAAGATCATGAATTAATATTATTTTAAACCCCTTATTTAGTTACTTCCTAAGCCTCTATGCCTATTGTATTTTATTAGTAGAAATCATTTTTATTTCAGAAAAATAGTCATCTGAAAAAATAATAATCATTTGCTAAATTATGTTGAAATTACTATGAATTATATAGATGAAGATCTCTGAATATTAATGATTTTTTTTTATTCAACAGCTTTTGTGGTAAGTCAAGTGGTCAACTTGATTCATTTTCCGCCATATTGAGGAGGCATTACAGATCAATTGTAGATTGCTACTTCTTTATTCAAGAACCTACTCAATAGCCTCATGATGCTGAGTAAGTGCTGGTAAATAAAGAGAAGCCTAACCTTGAAGCCTCATACCTGTAGAGCTAAATGAAATTAAGAGTGCAATCATCGTTTAGAACTGGGTATAAACTTTAATGGATAAATAAAGAACAACCTAATATATAATAACAAAAATGAATAACTTTATTTAATAAAAGTGCTATAATAATTAATAAGAACCTGAGAATTTTAACATAACCCACAATCAAGAAAGAGAAATAATATTATTGTGGTTGACTTCATAATAGTTTAATGTTTAATATCACATCTCTAAACAGAAGCCAAAAGTGTATAGTGGAATTAAATAGCCATACCCTAATCATCATTAGTAGGAAGCCTTTCGATTCAAACTTGGATCTACAAATGAAACATGCACATGGTGTGTATTATTTTTGTTTTCACTATTTATTGGCAAGCAAGTAAATTAATGCTTGATGTTTTAGCTACAGAATTATGCTTTGAAAATGCAAAAATGGCGTGATTATTGTGAATGGTATAATATGCTTAATTGCATAATGCTACTTAATATAATCCCTCTTACAAACGTATATGTACATTCCATAAAATAAATAAGGCACCATTAATTCATTTGATTTTTGAGTTTTCTTTTCAAAATACTACTATTTAGAATTTAGTCAATTATGATATTAGTTGTTCATTGTGCTAATATACTGGATGTAATGTAAATAAAGTCTAAAACTTCAGCACAGGAAAGGAGTGAATTCAAATATTGATTTTTTTAAGGTTGTTGTTTTTATGGACTAAGAAGCAATAACTAAAGAAATGTTAATTTAAGAAATTCATCATAAACTAGACAAAATTCTTCAAAAAAAAAAAAAAAAAAAAAAATTGAAGTAGAATGTCAGTTAAAACCAATTAAGGAGAGGTTTCATGCTTGAAGCAGAAGTTCTGTTTTACCATGGGTCATTCAAGATATTTTTGTTTATAAGCTTCCTGCTGAGTGACAGACTTCCCAGTTTTAGAAAAAAACTTCTTTAATTAATAAACATTAAACCCATGTAAATTAAGTTATGCTTTTACAGAATTAACTGAGGTTCACCTCCAGTTTCGTAGAAGAAGTGAAATTCTGTCTGTTGAATTACCAGTGATTGCAGCTCAAATAATTACATAATTATTAAAATCATATATTTCTCTTTTTTGTGGTCATGTTTTGTAATAAATTAATTAGTAAAATATATATTTTTTAAATAAAAATTATAATACATATCATAATAAAATAATACATTTCATGTGGATATAAAACATGAAAATTTCCTTAAAATACAATAAAATTTACAAATAAACTTTAATAATAATAATATAAGATAATACAAGCTTATTAGTATTAAGTTAGATTGGATAGAATAACAGCTTCATCTTTAAAGAACAGCTTAAACTTGATGAGAGGTTCACAGCCTTGAACTTGAAATGTATTAACAATCCTGAAGTTCAAGACGGATCCTATTTTTGCTCAGAATAGCAAAGTAAGGAACTTCATGGTTGTTATTATGGTCACTTGTGTGACTCGGAGGTTGATTTGGCTTATTCTGTTGGATGGATCACATCTGGAAAGCTGTTTTCAGAAACTGAAGGTTTCATTACTACTACCCAAGAGCAAGTGATTGCCACCAGATTATACAGACATCACATTTTCAAGGCACGCATTATGGCTGGATGTGAAATTCTTGATGGGTCCAAATAATTATAAAGGCATTTGACAAAAGTAATTAGAAGAGAAATTTGGCATGGTGGACAGGAAGATAGCTTCTTATCATTATAATCCACAAAAATTATTAAAAAAGAGATAATGTAAAGATTTATTGGGATGAAGTGATAATAACTATACTCATCAATCAACAAACGTGGTATTCTCATTGGCAACATCAATATTACTCTTATAGATCAATATAATCCCTATATTAAAGTATAGTCAAAAGCAACACAAAATGATACACAAGTACAACATAAAGATTATTAAAGTTTTGATTTCATATAAAATGAATATAAGAAATGAGCTAGAAAAGAATCATTCACTGCATATAAGTGTTTCATAAACTGTGCACCAAATGGTAACTTTACATAAAATGATTGTAAAGGCATCTAACAACTTAGAAGCGTTATTAATATTTTTTTTATTTTGTTCTTGCATTTGATCACAATTTTAACAAAAATATAATAGAACTCAAGATTTAAATGTTTCTAAACATTTATTTTTTTAAACAAAAGAAATTTTTCCAAAGCTTTGGTATGTGTTTAACATTAGACACATAGATGCACAATTATACCTAACCTAGATATGCAAACTATCCATAGTTTATTATATTTTAAACACTGTTCAAACTATATAATTTTAAGTATTTGAATATTGAGTATGAAATGTGGTAATAAAACTCAGGAGTCATAAAAACGCATGTCAATTGTGTATTAAAGTGGAATAACAATTAAATTGTTATCTTAAAAATTAATGGAAGTAAATATTTTGTAATTTTTTTAAGTTCTTTAAACTATTATTGATATACGTATATAGATGACTACTTTCTCATGGTGTAATTTTTAACAATGCACAATGTTCTTATGTTGGTTTAATATTATTATATATATATATAAATATAAATAATTATGTATATGACATCTGCTTGACTTAATATATGTATATTAAATGAACAATACAAGTAACAATTTTAAAGCAGGAGTGTATTAAGCCTGACTGTGAGTTTTACATTGATGAAGTTTAAAAAAAAAAAAAAATAAGGTAGAAAATATTATTTGGTAGGCGAGATTTAACTAAAATACTGAAAGAGTCCTTTTATGTCTAAGACTAGTAATCTTCAACTGGTGATCCATTAACTGCATCCAACCAACAAACAATTTTTTACAACTTAAATGGTACCAGGTTTGGGACATGGCTTAGTTCCAACGGTGTCAGGTATGCTTCCACAATATTTCTCCTAAAGCTTTAAACCTTTAATGCTTCTAAGACCTGCATCAGCAGAACAATCACCTGATGTAGACAGTTGTAAAAGAGAATAATTATTATGGAAAAATACCCTACACTGCTGGTGTCAAGGTGAGTCCCCAACCTGAAATGAATTACCATCAAAAATGTCTTAAGAAACCATTAAATGATTAATAAATGTACTGTTTGTAAATGTGGTAAGCATTGGTCACTAAAATTATTATATAGAGGACGAGGAAGTAGTAAGACAAGATGTAGGTCTCCAATTTAATTTACTCATTGTATGATGTGGAAAAGTAATCTTATGTTGCTTCCTTTGATTGGAATACTTTGCATGCTGTAATTGAGGAGGCTAAGGTGTTTTTATTCTATGGGAATATATTTTCTTCTACATTTAAGTATTTTTATAATTGTTAAGGGCAAAATTATAAATATTGTAAGTGCTCTTGCTTCTAGGCGCTTACTCTCGTAAGTAGGAGGTAATATGTTCTGAACTTAATCACAATCTTTATATTGAGTAACAATCACTTCTAAATTGCCAGAGGATCAACTTTTTTTCCTTCAAAAAGCCCAAGATCCTTTCCTGTTATATGCAATATGAATTAGATGTTTTTACACCTCTTCAAGAAGTTGATTCATTTCGTAGTTGCTATTATTTTCTAGATGATTTCTTGCAATTATTGAAACATTTCCATGCTACTTTATCAAAATTATTTTTGAGGATTTCAAAGTAATTCTTGTAGTCACTCCTTTTAAGAGTCACAGAATCCTCCATAATTTTTAAAACTGGCTGAAAGAGAATGAAAAATCGTTTCTGAAGTAAACTTTCTGTCGCTTTAGGAAAGATTACTCCTAACACCTCATTTGAGCTTCTACCGCAGTTATGCAAATGAACCCCTCCTTCCAATAATTAATACCCCTCTGGTGGCTGTTTAAAAGGAAAAAAAATCCATCACACAGGTGCTGCGTTAATTAAGCAGATTTCCCTTTTTATTTGCATTTATCTCAAGAAATAAAAGTTCAATGAGAACAATATTTGGTATATAGGCTTTTAAAGTGCTCCATAATATAACAGCTTATTGTAAATATGACATGAGTAGGAATGGGGTCTACTGAAGGCTGCAAATTAAAAATGCTAATATCTCGGTTAATATTCCCCCCTCCACCCTGACTGATTTCAGCCATTAATAAACTTGATCTTTATCTTTGCATAAAATGTTTAAATGATCAAACAAAAATTACGACCACTAGAGTATTAAAAGACAAATATATAAATCTCTCTCTATAGCTATCTATCTACCTATATATATATATATATATATATATATATATATATATATATATATATATATATATATATAAAGTGGATTTTGGCCTTGAAATTTTATTTCCAAAAAATGTTTTCTTGGGGCAGGAGAGGTGGTTGTCTTTGTTAACTCACTGTTTTTGGTTATAAGGTTTTCCAAATACACCCAGTTTTCACCAGTGTGTGTAGCACTGATGGGCATTGCATCTACCCTCTCTAGTTCACAGATTTCAAGGGCCAAATCAGCCACTTTGTGTCCTTTAACTTCCTTGTATGAAATAAAGGAAGTATTGTAATGTTGTGGAAAATATTGGTTTCAGATTTCAATGGAATTATTCATTTTGACCCACACATTGTAATTATAAATCCTGAAGAACTTAATTTCTAACATCATTTTAGATATATCACTATCTGGGCAGTGCAAAATAAGGTCCTTTAAGCCTATAGTTATATACATCTGGAAAATGCACCTCTGTGTGGCTCAGGAGTTTTTAAAGGAATTCATTTTCAGCTATTTAGCAGATTCCATCAAGGGAAATCAGCTATTGAGATTGTACTCATTATGCAATTTTCAAAACATTTCTTCGAATGTCTATCGATCCTAACCAGGAGATGACGAAAATGAGGTCCATTAAAAATTATATATATTTGTCTGTTACAGGTCTAGCAGTCTCAATTTTAGTTTTATTGTTACTAAACCCGATATATACGCTTTTCATGTAAAACTAAGATCAAGTTCATTAACGGCTGATCGGACTGGGGGAAGCAGGGGGGGGTTAGAGGTGGAATTTCAAAAATTTATAATATATCCGTTGTTATATGTTGGATCGTTAAATCGTATAGAGCCAATCAAATTGTAAATGTAATTGCCTATAAATAAGTTGTTATATTCAGTATTTCTCTAATACGAATATTAACCAAGATATTTGGATTTTTTAATTTTCAGTCTTTAGTAAATTCCCATTCCTACTCATGTCATAATAAAATTTAAAATAGCTATGTTATGAGTCGAAATGAAAAATGTTATAGAAATATAACGTTAAAATATTGATGGTCTACACTTATGCTATGCATTTTTTCGTAACTAATATTAAGCGAGTACTTTCTGGTTTTCGGTCAGAATATATGGTGAGATGAGATTTGTCATATAAGCACGTGGGAAATGTGCTTAGTTATGTAGCCCCTGTGTGACAGATTATTCTTGAATTTAGGATGCTGGTCACTTTCTTGCTTCCTAGCTCAAATAACTAGAATGTAACATTTGAGAGAAATTCAAAGGAATAAATTTAAATTTAAATAAATCTTGATCATAGTATACCCATCGTTAACTCCCAGAGTCAATACAACGCCTAAATAATCCCCCCCCCCCAACCTACCATGAAATAATACTTTATTTTTGAAGTGTTTTTTATTTTACGAATCATTTTAATTTTTCAAAAATAAAAAAATAATAATGTAACAATGTTTATTGATATATTTATTTGTTTTTTATGATTTTTTCATCAGAAAATCAAAATCCAGATTATTACCAAAACATTTGATATATTTGATTTTAATTTTTTTCTAGGGACTTGTCAGGCTTTTTATTTATTCATTTTCATGTCCTTTTTGCCTTCTCTATGTGATATATTCAAATGATACTCCCACAAATTCCATAAAATCACAAACTTTTAACTAAATACATTAAATAGGTAGACATAATAATACTAAAGTAGATCAAAGTTAAAATTGTAGAATATACTGATAGAAAGTGTAAAATATGGATAAAAGCTTACAGTGCAGCAAGTACAAATGACACATGCTTCAATGTGGAAAATGTCAGTGCCTAAGAAAAATAATTTTGTACTGAAATAAGCATATCCCCAAAGAAGCCCACATAAAAAAAACAAAAAAACAACAGAATAATGTATGTATAATGAGTAGTATTGGCTGTGTACAAAAGATCTCTAAAACTGTTTATTTTGTCCAATACCACTTGCAAACACTACATTCAGTAACAATCCTACAAATCATACTGATGTATAACACACATGTAAACATATTAATACTCGGGGAGAAAATGAAAAAAAATAGTTCTTAAAGCCATATATTTAGTATAACACTGACATTTCTTTTAAGAGTAACACATCTAAAAATATTTCCATAGACCAATACGACACTTGATACACTATTGAAGCAGGGCCTTCCTTCCAAAATACTACTCAAAATAATCAATACTACAATATAAGCAATATAGCATACACACATAACATATCAAATACATCCAATACAACACCTGATGATCTCTTTTGAGCTAATCATGGGTTTCAGACCATCTCACAAACTTGCAAACTCAAAATTACATGTTTGTGAAGAATACACATTCCATGGGTGAATGCAACATCAAATGTTGTAACCACAGCAGGACAATTTATTTCAAAAGTTAAAATAAAATGTTTTTATATTTAGTAAGGTTATAGATAATATAAATAGTTTTCTTTATTGTGGGAGACAGGGGCTAAACAAATAAAGATTGACAAAACTGGGCTAATTTAAAATTTTTCTTGAAAATTATATGAAAATATGTCTAAATATTTTGGGAGAAATAGCTAAAAAAGATTAATAGAATTTATACACTTTCATCAGGGACCCAAAGAAAATGCCATTAACAGAGAATGACACAAACATTTGCTGATTTAGTTACTTAAAATAAAGCTATTTGAAATCGTAACTGTATAATTTAAGCCAAAAACTGTTCATACTTGTAGCCTCTGTCTGTACATTGATTTTTTTTCTCAAGATTTCACGATACTTTAATTCCTTCTGCAACGTGTCAACAATTTTTGGCTTTGGTGTCCGTTTGTTTGTTACCTTTTCATACCTAAACTACTGACTCAGAAGTTTATGATAATTTTATAATGTATTATTTAAACAAAGTCATGCTGAATATGTACAAAGTGTGATAGTGGAAGTTGTGGGGAATCAAACTCTTTAATTCTGGTGTATATTATCTTGTTTCCTCTGATTTGTTGGTGTTATTGAAATAAGTATGTACTACTATCATAACTATAAACACGTGGTAATGCCATTTATGACAAAAGACAATATGCGTTTAAACTCAATGTGATTGATTGCTTTAAGTGTTATTCAGGATGCAGGGAGGGATACAATCTTTTCCTCTCACCATGCTTTTTTGTATATAAACTAAATTATTTTTAGGGTACCACTGTTATTTATTTCTACCAGATAATTGTGTAATGTTTTGAATAAATGATTTAAGTAAAACAATGTTGATAACCCTCATGCAAGAGCAGAAGTTATCACAAGGCTAACACGGTTAACTGTGTTAACTTATTTCCTATGAATAGTTGGTATTATTGGAATTGATTTTTACTCATTGATTGATTTTTACTATTTTGTATATAATGTTATATAAATAACTATACTTAATGTGTCCTTGGACTGGTTTATGACTGGAAATATGTACATTATAGATGATATTTAATTATATTAAATTTTATCCATGATTATGATTTGAATTATTAATGGTGTGTCAAACAGTGGAGAGGGATTGATTAGAAACTCATTTTCATTTATTCTTCAAAACTCAAATATCTATGGTATTTATGGAAAATCTATACGCCTGGAAGGGAGGTGGAATTTTATACATTGAAGCCTTGCTATAAAAATACCATCACAATTCAGCCAACAATGATTTCCCAGGCATCACTGGGTAACTTAGCTAGTATATATATATATATATATATATATATATGTGTGTGTGTGTGTGTGTGTGTTTTTGTTTATATATGCAATTATTTATTCATCTGTTACTACTCTGGTAGTCAGAATTTTTCAAGTTCATTAATAGCTAAAACCATAAAAGAGAGAGGGCTTTAGAAGGGGTAAAATAAAAATAAAAATATTTTTGTCATTATGAGTTATGTAAACAATATTGTTGCAAATTTCATTTTCTACAATTGTCATTCAATACAAAAAATTGTTCTTACTTTTTCTGTAATTCTTATTAAGCAAGATAGGAATATATATATATATATATATATATATATATATATATATATATATATATATATATATATATATATATATATTAAAGCCTGTACTTGGCAAGGGCTAAAGATGATCCCAAAGGGACTTCACTGCTTGTCAGTTAACTTAAAAAAAATTGTACATTCTGAAAATAGAAGGTTTACTACTCCCAACTAATTCAACTGACTTGTTTTAAATTGAATGCCACTTTCTAAAGGGACACATTTAAAAAAAATATAATGAAATGTTTTAAAATAAATTGGCTCGACAATAAATTATCCAAGGTTGGTTTGGAAAAAAGGTTTCGTAATCTATTTAGAAGGAAAATAGTGTTTTGTAATTTGAAAATGTTCCTAATAGTGTCATTAAGGCTCTAATGCACTGTTCAAGTATAGTTAAGGAAATATTACACTAATTTGAAAGTATAACTCTTGTTCCATTCTACTTACAGCCCAGATATGCCAGTTACCTTTCCAATCAATTGCACATTTCAGAAAGGATAACCCTCTGACAGCTATGACTGCTAAAATCATGATGAAAAGAAGTTTCAAAATCAAGGCAGTGGGACCCGCAAAAACAAATACAATTCCATCTGTAAGATGGGATAAAGTGGCTAAGAAGAGTAGATTGGTTTGAATTAAAAAATAGTGCTGTAACTTTTATTTTCAGTTTTTAGTAATCCACAAATATTTTCTTCAATAACCCCCACTTCTGTATAATGTAATTGCTGCCAGATAAGGATTTAGTCTACAAATTAACAGCAAAGGGAAAACCTATTTTCTAATTTCAGATGTGAGACATATTTGAACAATGGTTTATGATATGTACTTAATAATGGTGAAAGAAAATGAAAACGAAATTCTTTAGCTATATGAGCAAACAAAAATGTTCCAGGAAAATTTAATATTATTCACTATTAGGAAACTAGTACCTTGTTAAAGACATTGTGTGTAATGATTATATATGAATAGCTTATAATAATAAGTACAATGTAGAATAAAAATTGAATGATATTAGAAGCTATGATTAATTATATCCTTCTCTGTGGTTACAACTGGCACACATTCTTTTTCACTTACAGTGACAATCGGGGTCACGAAATTTCGTGAAAGGTGGGCACTTAGAAAAATGCAGTCCCGTCATGTTATCTGAGCTTTCTCCTAGACAACACCATTATTTTTCTATTGAATTATATATATAATATTAATGAATATGAACAATTGGCAGTAAATAAACCATATTTATGTTTATTAACAATGCAACAAATTACATTGTAATTTAAAATACAAATAATGTATGTTAATTTGCTTCAAAATCAAACTCCAAGATTTATTTTTATTTTTTCTGTTAAACTAAAGGGATTCAAAAATACACAATGTCAAGTAGCATGACACAAAAGTAAATTAACAAACACAGAATTAGAAAATAGCTGTTGAGCTAAAAAAAAACCATCATTATAATATGAGTGAACAATAAGTAATATTATTACTAATTGAGAAAAATAATACAAATATAGAATACATACAAATATAGTAATGAATATATAGAATATAGGGAGAAATTCATCCTACATCGTAATTTGAAGGGAAATTCTGAACAATGTAAACAAATATTAACAGATTTAATATTAAAATTAAATGTTGATTGATAATTATTTTTAAGTCTTTGATCAGATTTGTCAAGAATACTACAATATTTTATAATTGGTTTCTAGATGCGGTACTCTGAAAGTGACATGTGATAGCTCAAGGTCACAATATTGATCAAGTAATAACTGGAGCAGCCATAAGCCACTTCCTTGATACCCCGAAGAAGACAATTGTTAAGAGTATATTGTGATAATAAAAACTCAACATCACTGGTAAAAGCTGAGGAAACAGTAATTTTAATAATGTACTATGTTTAAAAGAAACATGAGAACAATATGAAATAAAAATTATTGAGAATAATGGTAGAGGAATTTAATTTATTTTTATAATTTTTAAAATTGGTTAGCAAAAATGCAAAACTATTTCATTTGCCTTGTCATTATTTTGACAAAATTTATAGTCATTATCAAGGCCTAATAAACAAAAAAAATAAGAAAATACCAAAAATAAAGGTGATCTGGATCCAAAGGATTTCAGTACAATTGCGTGTTTAAATGTTTTCTTTAAAATCTTTACATCTATATAGCAAGTAAAATTACTGAACATGTTATTCCATATGAATTGCTTGCCCTCGAATAATTGGGCTGTAAAAAATTATTAGTATCTTTTATTGCAGGTTTCCTCAAAACTGCAAAAACGTTCGATGGTATGGATAGATTATATATATATATATATATATATATATATATATATATATATATATAAAAAATTGTAACCTCTGTCTATACATTGATTTTTTTCGCGAATTTTCACGATAACTTTTTGTTTCACATGTCATAGACACCATAACTGCATTTTGTTTCTTTCGTGTGTGTTTGTTTGTTTATTTGTTTGTTTGTTTGTTACCTTTTCACGCATAAACGGCTGAACCGAATTTTATGAAACTTGGTATGTATATTACTACTAACCCAACTTAGACTTTAGGCTATATTAATATCCTCTGAGACGAACAGGAGTGGGGGTTATTAGGGAAGCCTGAAATTAAAAATAGCAATATTTCTTTTCCTATTGGTTTTTCGGCAAATATGGACATAGCAAAAGGTGTTTATTTTGAGTAACTTTTGTTATATACACTTTCATTGTATACGGAAGTATAAATGAGTTATACGCTAAAAATTATAGCGGGAGTCAACAATTTTATTTGCCACGAAAGACTCAATGGAACTAAATGAAACTCGGCACGTGTATTAGCACTAACACCTTCATTATATTAAGCCATACCAATATTTCTAGGGACGGGCAGGAGTGGGGGTTGTAAGGGAGGCCTGAGTTTAAAAATAGCTGTATTTCGTTTTCAATTGGTTTTTCTGCAAATATGCACATGACAAAAGTAGTTTATTTTTCTATTTAAAGTAACTTTAGTTATGTTCACTTTTGTTTATAAACGAGATATACACTAAAAACTAAAGCGGGAGCCAACTATTTTATTGGGCACTAACGATTGAACCGAACTTAACAAAACTCGGTATGTCAATTAGCAATAATTATACCATGATCATAAGTTTTATTAAAATTTTTAGGTTCAAACGGGAGTGGGGTTTATAAGGGAGGCCTGAAATAAAAATTCGCTATATTTCATCTTCTATATGATATTTGGCAATCGTGCACATAACAAAAGCTGTTTACTTTTTTAATTAGATTAACTTTTGTTTTATAATTTTTTTTTTAAATAAGGTATGAATCAAGTAATTTGCGTAGAAATATTGATATTCTCAACAATTCATACCTCAACTGGATAAGTTAATTCAAATCCATGTTAAAATTTTATTCTTAATAATTCAAAACTATTTTATTAACCATGTTATTACGCCAGTAACAGTTTGCACCAAATAAAGTATACTGCCCCCCCCCTTCTCTTATCTCAAACATTAAGTCATGAGAAACGCCGGTTTTCTGTAAGTGTATTTAATTTAAAACGTGAAAAATACTTGAAAAAGTTTTAGAATTGTGAAGATAATGTAATCTGATTTGTTAATATAATTGAATGTATTACAGTGTAGATATCCTAAATGCATTACAGGTTGGCAGCACTGAGGCTAAGGAGGTGTCGAGCTTCTTCCTTTGTTCTATCAATTCCGCCGCTTCTCTTCCGACCTCATATTGGTCTATGTTATGTTAAATGACGCTTATAGCAATGTATTGTTATTCTCAGGAATCTGAATTTCTTTTAATTATCATAAATAAATAATTTACAAGGATGAACGCTGGGGAGGTGCACCCAGGTATTTCTGGTATTTATTAACTCTGCTCCGTTAATGTATTATGATATACTTTACTGAAAACCAATATGAATACACAGTCTACAATCGAGATTTATGAATGATTATTTTAATACCGGCTATGAGTTACCTAAAACAGATGTCACCGAATGAATGAAGGGAAAGGAACATTTATTCATACGTGGTTTGGATAAGAGAATACTTTTTACGATTATGAATTATATGGGCCATTACGTTATAAAAAAAACCAACATGCATAGGTCACGGGAAATATAAAAATATTGAGGACAGTGAAGTCTTAAATAACAAATAATATTATTAAAAAATCCACAGAAACGACGGGTACTAACCCTAAACACTGGGACGGGTAAATGTCAAAATATTTTGCAAAGTAAAGCCTTGCCAAAAAAAATACCATCTTCATTCAGCCTCAAATGAATTCCCGGGCGAAGCCGGGTACCTTAGCTAGGTAAACTCAACCGAACTAAACCAAACTCGGTATGTGAATTAGCACTAACGCCTTCCTTATAATATGCCATACTAACATTTCTATGGACGGGTAGGAGTGGGGGTTATAAGGGAGGCCTGAAATTAAATATAGTGATATTTCGTTTCCTATTGGGGTTTCGCCAAATATGCATATAACAAAAGTTGTTTATTTTGTTATTTAGAGAAACTTTCGTTATATACACTATCGTCGTATACCGAAGTATAAAGACGTTATACGCTAAACATTATAGCGGGAGTCAACAATTTTATTTGGCACAAAAGACTCAACCGAACTAAATAAAACACTCGGTATGCGTATTAGCACTAACGCCTTTCTTATAATAAGCCATACTAACATTTCTAGGGACGGGCAGGAGTGGGGGTTATAAGGGAGGCCTGAAATTAAAAATAGAGATATTTCGCTTCCTATTGGGGTTTCGGCAAATATGCACGTAACAAAAGTTGTTTATTTTGTTATTTAGAGAAATTTGCTCAACAATTCTTTTCAATATGAACTACCAGGAACCTCACCTGGAAAAATTAATTCAAGTGTATGTTAATATTTTGTCCTTACTAATTCAAGTCTATATATAATGCACAGGAAACGGGAAATGTGACAATATGGAGGACAGTGAAGTCTTACATAAAAAATTAATTTTATTATTAACGAATCCACAGCCACGACAGGTATAAAGCCTAAACACTGGGACGGGCAAATGTCAAAATATTGTGCAAAGTAAAGCCTTGCCAAAAAAAATACTATCACCATTCAGCATCAAATGAATTCCCGAGCAAAGCTGGGTATCTGAGCTAGTATATATATAAATAAAAAATAAAAAGATGATTCTGTTTCTTATTATTGGCTAATTGAAGTACTTAACCTGCATTAAATTGATCTGAACTTAACAAAACTCCTTTCTTAATTATTCTTCTAAAATTATATTCTTAAAAAACATCCCTGATCATAGGAAAAGGAAGGAATTAAGCAACAAGTGAATTAATTAAAGTAAAAGGAGGAATTTACCAGGGAGATAGCCCATTGTGGTTTTGTATGGTATTGAATAGAACAATAAGTTACTTCGTGAAAGAAGTTTTGAATATGAAATATCTCTTAACAATACTGAAATAAGCTGTCACAGTTTGTGTATGGATGGATTAAAACTTTACGCAAAGAATCCAGGTCAATTACAAAATATGATCAGCATTGTAGAAAAAGCCATTGGTTTGTCCTTTGGCCTTGAAAAAGTGTAGTTCTGTACCTTTCAAAAGGAAAACCGTTACCAGTGGAAAATATAATGTTATCCAACAGAAGCTGCATTAGTGAACCTTGTGGAACAGAATCACTCAAGTAACATGAAATAAGTCAGCATCTTAAAATATCCCAAAAAGAAATAAAAGAGAATCTAATAAGTATTTTCATTAGATGTTTGCACCTTATACTTTGTAGTCATTTAAAAGGAGAGAATAAAATCAAATCTATAAATTCATTGGCAACACCTTTATTATTTCATTATTTCAAAATAATTAACTAGTCAGATAACTCATTGGATGAATTGGAAGTGACTAAAGTAATGATGATCTGACTTCTTCAATGGTAAGACTGTATATCCCAAGAAAATAAGGAAATTGGGGTGTAATTAATATACAGAATTTATCCCATCAGGAGATGAATCTCAGGACCTATATTACATGAAGTGAGAAATGAATCTTTAAAGAAATGACTATACTGCATCCATTGATGTATAGCTTTGAAGTTGAAAGTCAATAATGATCTGGATCTCAACTGTCAAGGCACACAGAGTCTCAACCCTGCATTAAAAAAATTGCTGATTTTAAGGGTGGGGGAGGGTGGCATGTGATCTTGGGACACCCTGCAACAGCCTATATATATATATATATATATATATATATATATATATATATATATATATATATATATATATATATTTATATTTATATACATACATATTTATGTAGCTGTTACTGAAGAGTTAATTTCTTTAGAAGCAAAAAAGTTAAGGGAAGTGATTCTATTATTGATAGTCGCTGGGTTTTCACTTCCAAGACAAGTGGTAACCAGTAGATAACCCACTCTGATTAGCCATAGTAGCATAAAGTGAATGTTAATAAACAGTTTTAAAAAAAATCACAACAACAAAAAGAGATCGAACTTTAAAGAAGAAAGCTAGAGGGTACACACAACCTATAACTGAAGATAAAATATGAATGCTTCTTTTATGATGTCTTATCAAACACTTCTCTTCATTGCTGTTGAATAAGGAGTTCTGGTTCATTGGCCGAGGAGTGTGCTCTGCATTTTTGAAAAACAGGATCCATAGAAGATTAAAAAAATAAATTCTTCAATAACAAGCTCAAGAGAAAGCTTTGAGCCCCCACACAGCTGGATGAGAGTAAGTAGTTAAATATTGCAGTGCATTTTGGTAAAGTGCTGGATTTGACACATATCTGTTGTGGAATTTGGTGGTTGGGTTATTAAGTAACGGCTAATTCACTTTATACTTATAAATATGAACTTTATTTGTCCAGAATGGCTATCTTAATAATCAAGAATACTGCTATTTAGGGAGATTTTCTTCTTGACCATTGTAGTCAATTTGTATAAATTTTTCATCCAAATATCTCCGTTCTTTACTCACTTCTTTAGTGTAATTGTGAAATTCTTTATGCTACATGATAGTTCTCTCAGGCTCATCTAGTGAAGCCTTATTAGCATCTACTTCATATAAATCTTTTTTCTAGGTCTCTTTTCGTTTACACTGCTTATTATGCCTTATTATATTTTTTCTTTTTGATTATTCACTTTTTTTAAATGTATATCCTTTGCGCATATTAATAATTATAAAAGTGTGCTCTCAAATTTTAATAAAAATGTGTCCTGTTCCTGTTGCTCAAAAAATGGCATGATGATCAAAAGCACTAACAATGAAACTAACTGTTTCATTTTGATTGAGTACCTACATTTGCCAAAATCCAATTATCTTGAAAATTATTTAAGAACCTCTTGATAACTCTTTTCTGTCTTTTATAGACGGCATTATGCCATTCTATTTAAGTAATGTACTGAGCAATACAAAGAGTTAATAAGTTTTTTTCTTCTGAAGAATATTATTTACTCTTTATGCCAATAAAAAGAACAAAAATAAAATTACACATCTAAACAATAAAATACTTATAAAATATTCTCAAAACACCTTTATTAGTAATATATATATATATATATATATATATATATATATATATATATATATATATATTTCAAGTTTTAAAAGATTCAGATTATTTATTACAGTACGATAAACACTAAATTGTATTCTGAGTATTGCTACAAAACCAAAAATATATGAATGGAGGGTAGGTTGGTGAGTGGAAAAAAAGTATTTAAAAATTTGGTGGTCACCCTTTAATTAAGGAAAAGAAAAATATTGTGATTGTACTGTGTGCAAAGTGTAATGAAGTCAACTTAGAATGGAAAATACATCTTTCCTCTCTCAAGTTTTCATGTTATATAACAATTTCTTAATATAATCCTAATGTCTGAAATTCAATATAAATATTTATATGAATTATGTTAAATATTAACTGAACTAAGATATGGTGTATTCATCAGTATTGTAATAATTTTACTCAGATTTAAACATTTTTTAACATGTTTAAAAAAATAAAACAGAATAAATTTGCTTAAAGGGAACATACCTTCAGTAAAATATCCATCAACCTTTTTTTCTTTTTTAAGTTCTGCTGGTGTAGGGTTTTTAAAAGGCTGATTGAGAGCCACAATTTGCATTGAAAATCCAAAGACAAATATGCCCAGTACAGCAAGAAATCGAGCCAGATCTTTCATCAAGTTTCCAATTATTATAGCCCAAGGTCCAAATAAGTAGTGAAAAGAAAGGAAGTCCAATATCTGAACACAGGCAAGAAGGAATGCTATAGCAAACAGTTGATTCCGGAGATACATTATGGTAGGCCAATATAAGCGATCAATGAATATTTCTAGTAAATGCACGGCTACTCCCATAATACTGAATAGCAAAACAGCAACCTTTATCCAACCCAGGCCACTTTTATCGGATGGATTAGTCAACTCAGATAGCAAGAGGCCTGAAAGCCACACCAGCAAAGTCCATTCATACCTGTTGAACAAATAACACAATGTGAGGGTACTAAAATTATCATCAAAAAAATATTTAAATTAAAGTTAAATCTACAACTAGAACAAAACATTCTTAGCATAGGATATTAGATTAACCTTACTATGGTCGGTGTGCGAGAATTGCTCTCATTTAATTACTATTGCTATTTTTTATTTGGAGTAAATAATATTATGATAAATCATTTTATGTTTGTTTGTGAACAATGGCCAGGTTAAGGTTAAAAGTGAAAAAGTAAATACTTTAATGCATATAGAACAATGTGAGTATATCACTAGCTGTGATAGTAGAAGAATATAGCTGTGATAGTAAAAGTAAATAAAATTCCTTGGTAGTAAACATGGTAAATAAAACTTACTGTAAAATTAAAATAATAATCCAAAAAGACAACTGCATACACACATTTTTTAGGGTTCTCTGCACCCTGAGAACTACAGTACAATACACCAAGCACTCTCACAGTAAACATATGATTCCACTGATATAATGACAATCACAGTAAAACACCCCAGCCTGATGGAAGTCCTTTTTTATGGAATATCTTACCCAGTATGTTAATTGGATAGGATTAACTGGAGGAGCTGATGCATCGTCCTTTGGGTTGAGGTGACAGAAGTCTCATTGTGAGTAACGAATGGCATTGACTATTATGTAAAGCTTGTCAGATACAAAGTAGCATCCAAGCCACCAAACAGGCTAGCACACCAGGTAAAAAGAGTCCTCAAAAGGTTCCCAGATTAATGGAAGAGAAAGAAATTAAAATGATACAGTTTAAGGATAAAGTACCTTACAATGTAGCCAGGAGAATAAACCATGAACTTATACTGTAAATAAAAGTTATGGGGAGGCAACCAAGAATAGGAAAATGGTAGGTATTTTCTGTAGGATACCAAACTGACGACTATATTTTACAAGTAAACAGGACAGTCATGAATAAGCCATCCACCAGAAATCAAACTTTAGACACTATTATCTAAGACTGCTGTCTCTCCTATCTCCCCTTTTGCCAGCCCTTCTCTTTGGGCCGCCTCCTCAATCATCCCCTCTCCTCAACCCTTCTTCTCCCTCATAACTTGAATTCTCCTGGCACTTTCAAAGTACCGGCAAGTAGTCAACGACATTCATTCACTCAAAATCAAAAGAAAACCAAAAATTCCAAAAGTGAAGATGAAATGTACATCATTTAACTTTCATGCTCATGCTATCTCATCTCAAAACTTCACACAAATTTAGTTTGAACCCAAACACACAACCAGTACAGAACACATCTACAAAAACAGCATTATTCTAATATATAACTGTGGCATTAAAGGAAACTGTAAAAACTATGTTTCTGAAACCTCAATTGACACGTACAAGCTGTATTTCTCTGTAATTTTGTTTCTCAGGGGAAAAAAAACATCTATTTTTATTACGTTTATCAAATCTTTAAACTCTTCATTTATCTTATGTTAATTAGATTTAAGCTAATCACTTAAAAGAATTGTTTACAATTACTCTTCAATTGTACAAAATAGTCTAATTATTGTAACAGATCTTCCAAAAAATATTATATACCATGCCCAATTATTTGTTTCAACTGCAATGGTAAAACAACCCGATTCAAAGAAATGAAGGTTCTTTGAAAATACAGTAGAACCCCTCATATCCATCACCCATGGAACCGGAGCAAAGTCAGTACACAAAAAAGGTCGGATAATCCGAGGAACAACAGAAAGTGAATAAAAACACACAGAAACGAGTAATGTGCATATTTATTATACAATATTTAATGTAAAATATTCGTACAACAAATTCATTTAAAAAAATCGGTTATATTTTTTTGTCTTAAGGAAGTTAACCTTGCTTTAGCAGAGGTATCCCTCCACTTTTTAATGCACATCACTTCCATGGGTGTTTCATTTGGATGCTGCTCGATGTATTTCATCGCAATTTCGAAAGCCTCTTTAGCTGCAGTATGACTGATCTTTTCAAGCTCTTGTTTTTCGTCGTCCATTTCATCTTCCTCCATTTCACCTTCAAGAACTGCAGCTACGATTTGATCGTCGTCAAGTTCCTCGTTGGTGACCTCGGCCATATCTCCTTCCAATAGCCACTCTTCTACGTCGGCTGGCTGGATTTCGCCATCAATGGCTTGTAAATCTTGGAGAATCTCCGCTTCTGTTTTGACGATTTCAGGCTGATTAGAGCTTGAACCATCATATTCCATGACACTTGGCCAAAGTTTTTTCCAAGAATTTCGTAGATTGGTATCTTTTATTTCTTCCCAAGCTTGAGCGACAGTATAAATTGCATCTTTTATATTGAAAGACTTCATTGCCTCAAACAGGTTACTGCCTGCTTCTGTTTGTTCTAATAAGGAGCCGACATATTTTCGTCTGTATCTCTTTTTCAACCACTCGATAACACCCTGATCCATCGGTTGGATCAAGGGTGTCACATGAGGGGGTAGAAACATTGCTCTAATGTTTCCCATTTTCAGTTCATTTTCAGAAGGATGACTGGGAGCATTGTCGAGAAGCAAGACTGCATTGAGAGGCAGATTTTTCATTTTCAAGTGTTTTTCTACATCTGGTACAAAATTTTCAAAAAACCACTTTTTAAACGATTTAACAACAAAATGCAATGCGTCACGAGCGAGCAAGTGTAAAACTGTTGTTTTCCGATGGGTATCTTCTCCGGGCTTGCCACTGTGATTCACAGACTCTTACTTTCCAGAAAAGTGACGGATAATCCGAGGAGCCGGTTAATGCGAGGTCGGATATTAGGGGTTCTACTGTAGTATAATTCTTCTGTTCGTTTCCTGCAGGAAACTAAACTTACACCAAACGTAACCCTGGACATTAAAAACTATACAACTTACAGAAAAGTTAAATACTTAGGCAAGGGAGAACGAGCACCAATGAAACTTCCGATTTCAGTATACAAGGGGAAATTGTAACAGACTACAAGCAATATCAGAAATTTTGCTGCCATCTCAAACCCTAACTAAGATGCACTTTATATATATATATATATATATATATATATATATATATATATATATATATATGCACGCATGCACACACACACACACAAACACACACACACACACACATATATGCAATAATATATTGACTTGCAAAATGTATCAGTGGCTGAAATTTTGTTAACAGGCACCAACTTATATTTTGTTTCTATTTAACTAGAAATTACATGCTAACAGTTACTTACCAATATGGCATAATAGTAGGCCTGACAGTAACATAAATTGGTGTAATTCCAACAAGATCAAGAAGGATCATAAGATGGACGTGAGATGTAAGGTAAGACATAAACTTTATAATAGGAATCTTATAATATTTATGCCCCATTGGCAAAGTGAAGTATATCCAAACAGGAGGGCAGACAATGAATGACAAAAATAATAGCATTTGTTTCCATCCAGCCCATTTCAGGCTTCCTTGCCATAATTCCTAAAAATGATTAGTTACTTTAGAAAGTATTTGTTTTATTTAAATCATTAATGATTAATAAAATATATAAGTCACTTCAAAATTGAAATTTCAAATAAATTAAGAGCACAAAATAAAGAATAAGAACAATTATTTATATTAATATGTGGAAGTGAATGTTTGTGGAGGAGCTTAGGTAGCCCAAGTACTGGATTAAAAAAAAATTCTGTCATGCAAAAAGTGCATAAACTAAGCAAATTTCCCATGTGCTGGTATGACAAACTAGTGATTTCATATCACCATATATTCTCTATTTCTAAGTAAAATTTGCTGAGTAGAAGTGGGGGTTTACTGAAGGCTGAAAACTAGAAAGTATAAATAACTCGCTTAATATTTGACTTACAAACAAATGTATAGAGCAATTGTGGAGCTTCATTAACTATATTATTTGATTCATAATAACAGAGATATTTTGATTTTCAAATTCCCCCTGTTCCTGGTTTGATTTCAGTCACTAACAGACATGATCTTTATGTTGAACGAAGCGGTTAAACATAGAGTATGGTATAAATCAAATAAACCTTTTCGAGTCAAGAACATAAAATCATAATTGATGACATCATCACACAACTTACTTGCATGTATTTCATCAATTAAAGGTCCTTGAAAACAATATTTGGCATTTAAGCATGAAACAAGAAATTTCATGATATTTTTGCTTATTGTTAAAGTGTGTAAGCTAAAAGTGGGGGTTTTCTGAAGGCTGAAAATTAAAAAAAAAATGGATTAACTTCGGTTAATAGGCAAGACAGAGAAAAAGTGCATAGAATATTAATTATAGACAATTAAATTTGTAACAAGATTGGTTATATACAAATTTTTTATTTCAGGTTTTAACAAACTCGATCATTAGTTTTAAATGAAATGCTTTCATATTGAGTTTGGTAGGATTCAAAGAAAATATTGAGACTGCTAGAGTGGTAACAGACCTATATATACAAACATACATATGTATGCATATACACGTATATGAATATATAATTTTTCCGGACCTCATTTTTGTTGATAGGATTGAACTCAAAAACCGCACCATGAGTACAACCTCAATAACTGATTTCCTGAAGGGAAAGTAAACATTTCTGAGAATAATTGAGAAATGTATCATTAACTGAAGTTGAGGAAGAGCAAGCAAGAGATGTGTCAAATGGCTTGCAGTGCAGCCGAAATCTGCCACAACAGGCAGATGACAGACATTTCAATTATCATTTGCATGCATGTCATTTATGAAGTGTCTCAATGGGAAACAAACAGTGGGTGTAAAAGGGTGCCAAAGTATCAGAAAATGTTTACTTATTCTGTTAGCCAAACAAATAGGGTGGCTTGAGTGGGTTGCTTTAGTAACAAAATGGAAAGAAAAGAGGTGAGATGTTATTCTATGGAATAGTAGTTGTTTCAATGACAGAGGAACTAGTGAAGTCATTAAATGAATTATACTCATGTTAACAGATGAACCACACCATTTTCTAAATTATATCTGGAAGATATATGAGTGATTTCACATCACATCTTCGCTGTGAACTTAGCTGTTACAATGCTGTGCACTAGAAGGACAAGTTTATAATAGCACTTGTTCTCTACCTTTTTTCTCTTATTTCCTTAAGTGTTTTTTAGGAACATAAATTGTAAATTTTTAAAAGAAAGACAGAGTACACAAAAAATTCACACCTGCAAATACCTCTGGACAACAGTGTGGGCAATAACTTCTTTTTGTTCATTTTCAATGAGAACATCAAGGAATTCAATTCCTTTTCTATCAGTAGCTGTGAGAATACGTCCTGCCGAGTCTGCTCCTGCAGCGAGTGCTAATAGTTCTGTGGCCATACTTTCACACATTTTACCTGCTGCTATAAGATCTTTTGCTCTCTCTTTTTCCTGAAATATATTTATACTACTATTACTAGAACAATTAATCAGCATATGGACCTAAGCTATAGGGGTAATGAACTGAAAATGTTTAAGGCTAAATGTATGAAAAATAATAATAATCAGGACTAGTGAAATGAATGAATTATTCACCAGAGTGGTCTTTAGTACTCAGAAAGAAGTTTAATAAGTGTACCAAGCTAAAAGAAATAATAGTTAGAAGTGATGATTACAAACTACTATAAAAGCATAGAAAATAGAAACAGTGAAGTTGATCAATACATAGAAGAAGTTATAAACTGTTAATAGCTGTCATAGATTCTTGGCTGCAGAAATACTATCTAGGAAACTACAAGAATAGTTTGAATACAGTAAGTCGTGGGATGCAACTGTATAGTTTTGAAATTTAATTATTTTATATATATATACAGTATGGACCCGATTAACCGAGGTTCGATTAACCGAGGTCCCGATTAACCGAGGTGCCAAACATTTAAAGAAAAAAAAAAAAAAAGTAGGTGCGGTAACCTTTGGAAGTGATTATGAACCTTTTTAAAACCCTCAAAACCCTAGGCCGGATGCAGGTGTTCAGCAAGCGGTTTATTGAAAAGGAAGCTCTAAGACAGTCGTTAATTGCCTTCTGAGAAATACATCTCTAGCACCCCGTCCAACCCTCCTTCCCCTGTTCCGGGAATATTGTATTTACATCTCTACTTGTCACAACCCGGCTAAAAAACGTAAAAGAGTGGTTATTTCGCTTGAAAAAAAATTAGAAGCAATTCATCGCTTGGACAAAGGCGAGTCTTTAAAAAAAGTTGCTCAGGATTATGGTGTCGGTGACTGGAAGAGGAATAGGAAGCAAATTGAAAACTATGTTTATCAAAGTGCATCCAAGGAGGCTTCTAACTGCAGATCTACATTGAAGAAGTCATCGTGTGAGCTTTTAGAAGAAGCCCTTTTACTGTGGTTTTGCCAGGCAAGAGAGCAAGGATTCCCGGTAAGTGGTCCAATAATTCAAGAGAAAGCATTGTCTCTTAATTTAAAATTAAATTCGCCTATAGAGAAATTTGAGGCGAGTAAAGGTTTGCTAAGTCGTTTTAAAAACAGACACGCGGCATAAGAGCACTCGCCATTTCCGTGGAAAAACTTTCAGCAGACACGGAATCTGCGACGAGATTTATTAGTAATAGTTTTTCTTTATTAGTAAAGTCCCATAATCTATGCGCGGACCAAATTTACAATGCTGATGAGACCGGTTTGTGGTATAAAGTGTTGCCCCAAAAAACTCTAGCGACGAATATGGAAAAATCTGTTAGTGGTTTCAAGGGTGTTAAAGATAGGGTCACTGTTTTGGTTTGCGCGAATGCAAGTGGAGAGGATAAACTAAGTTAGTTTTAATCGGAAAATCAGCCAAACCTAGAGCCCTCAAACACGTCAATTTTAATAACCTGCTTGAAGGAGACGAGGTATCTATCCCCACGAAAGTAAGCCATGAGGAGGGTTTCAACCTACTTGACAGATCACTACTCTATTTAGAAGGCAGAGGTGATGTGCCTTCATATGAACTGATGATGTTAAGGAAGTGGAGAGACACTGCAGCTGCTGATAGAAGCAGTTGTTTAAAACAAACAACAATAAATGATTTTTTTAAATCAAAATAGTTTTCCGATTTTCCATTAATTTTTTTTTGTGTCCGATGTTATTTTATACTACATATGCATGTATGTACATACAATCTACTTCTATTATTAATTTATGATTAAAAAATGTAAATATGAATATAATTATTAAACTTATAAGTAGGTACTAGTTTTTATTCTAAAAACCTTACATTTTCAGCTGGTATTAGTAGGTTCCGATTAACCGAGAATTTCGATTAACCGAGGTAACAGCGGTCCCGATCGACTCGGTTAATCGGGTCCCTACTGTATATATATATATATATATATATATATATATATATATATATATATATATATATATATATATATATGCCACCTTGAAAACCTCGTAAATGGTAATAAAGTTCACCATAGGGGTGTATAAGTTAAGCAGATTTCCCACATGCTAGACACTCTGATAATACCATCTCAAAGTTTATTCTCTATTTCTTTTCTAATAAGAAGTATATGTAAACGGAACTGAAATAAAACAAATATATCGTAATACAATTATGCAATATTTGTTTTATAAAATTACCAATTTCATTGTGAGTTCAATTTCTCACATATCATAGTGACAGCAGTTTCAAATTTTGAAAATATGATGTTTTTTTATAATTAGTTAACAATTTCAGCAATGCTCAATAACATCAACATCAATAACATAAATCTGGCTTAATGAGAGTAATATGAGAATCATATTGCTTTTTACGAACAATGTTTTATAGGTGTAAGACATGGTTGAATCAATTATCAATGGATGATAATGGTTGGATAAAAAAAAAAAAAAAATCTAAATAAAAGTAATACACACCAGAAGACAACAGTGATTGCATTATAATGCTAATAAGTTACATTTTTTAAAATATGCACATCTATGGAAAAATAAAATGAATTCAGCACAAAATTACCTTATTAGACAGATTTATGTATATGCTGGAAAGTTTGGCAGCAACATCAACTGGAGCAGGTGATACAAGGACGAACTCTTGCATAGGTCTCCCACCATGTTTTTTACTGCAGATCATCAAGTTATAGACAAACTGAAAAGAATATGATAGTTGGACTTAGAATAGTTTTAAAAACACTATATTAATTCAAAAATAATTAGGTGTTATTAGGGAATTTCATTCCATTCCATTTCTTGTCATTTAACCTTACCGTAAAAAAACCGTCATGCAGGAACTGTGGTAAGTAAGCAGATTTTTCACCTGTTGTAATGCCATGCTGATGACATCATTTCACATTCTATTCCCTAATTCTCTCAAAATAAGAAGCCTACACCGGATTTGAAATTTAAGCTGGACATGTGATATAAATCGCTTATCGCTGAAAATTGTAAGAATTGAAGTAGAAAAAGTATAAATATTTTGAGTAATATTTCAGCCAATAGTAGCACATCACTTTCCAACAAAATTGACTGCATACCATTTTCCAATCTAGGTCATGGTAATAGAGATATTTCAAATTTTTGTCTCCCGTCTAAACAATCACTCCTCCTTGCCTGATGATAACAATACATTGTAATTGTGAATGAAATGACACATTTATAATTATATCTTATGTGTGTGTAAATATATATATATATATATATATATATATATATATATATATATATATATATATACACATATATAACTGTAACCTCTGTCTATACATTGATTTTTTTTTTCAAAATTTCACAATACCTTTTTGCTTTACAAGGAATCGAAACGATATCAACAATTTTTAGCTTTTGTGTCTGTTACCTTTTCACGTTTAACTACTGAACCAAAGTTTATATAACTTGGTATGTATATTACATCTAACCTAAGACTTGAGGCTATATGAATATTCTCAGAGACAAACAGGAGGAGAGGGGGGTTATACCAGGTACCTGAAATGAAAATTTGTGATATTTCATTTCCTAATGGTTTTTGGCAAATGTGCACATAACGAAAGCTGTCTATTTTGGTATTTAAAGTAGCATTTGTTATTTCCTTTTTTGTTGTGTAACAAAGTAAAAATTAGATATACTAAAACTATACCAGGGTTCAACAATTTTAAAGGGCTTAAAAACTAAACTGAACTCACTGAAACTTGGTATGTGGGTTAGTATTAACACATCCTTCATTATAAGCTATTGACATTTTTAGGAAGTTGAGGGTTGATGGGTTTGTAAGGAAGGCGTGAAATGAAAAGTCAAAATATTTTGTTTGCTATCTATTTTTCTGTAAATATGATCCTAACAAAAGTTGTTGTTTTTTATGTACTGAAACAATAGCAGGAGTCAACCATTTTATTAGGCTTAAACGACTAAACCCAATTAAATGAAATTCGGGATATGAGCTAGGATTATCTCCTCCTAGATTATAAACTATGTTATCATTTTTAGGGACAAACAGGACATAGGGCTGTAAGGTATTTTTGGGGGGCTGTAAGGACCTGAAAATGATACTTTAGAACAGGTTGTTAAATAAACCTAGGGGGCTCAGGTTAGCCATGTGAGTTAAAGCGTTGACCTTAATCTCACATGGTAAACCTAAAGTGGCGAGTTCGATTCTCGCCTGGGCAAAGGAAATTATTTAGTGATGGAATTCAGTAAATAACAACCTAAGTCCCACCCTGGCTAGAAAAGGGTGGTAACCTGTATATAACTCGTCCCAGTTAGCCTAAGTTGTAAAAAGTGGACGTTAATAAATAATAATAATAATTATAATATATATATATAATATAATAATTATAATATATATAATATAATAATAATAAACAGAAGGTTTCATTGCAGCTATCCAAGACCAAGTGATTGCTACCAGATCGTACAGACGTCATATCCTCAAGGACAGTAGTGTCTCGGACAAATGTAGGTTATGCAACAAAGCTTATGAGTCCATTCAACATATTACGGCTGGATGTGAAATACTTGCTGGATCTGAGTACTTACAAAGGCACAATAACGTGGCAAAAGTATACCATCAAGCTCTAGCAGAGAAATTCAGCATGGTAGACAGGAAGGTCGCTTATTATCGCTATATTCCTCAAAAATTATTGGAAAAAGATAATATAAAGATCTATTGGGACGAAGCAATGATAACTGACCATACTGTGCACCATAACAAACCGGATATTCTCATTATTGACAAGATCAATAAGACTGCTGATATTATTGACATTGTTGTGCCCAATGATGAGAATATTCGAAAATCCCATGCCGAAAAATTAAGAAAATATCAAGAATTGGCTATCGAGCTCAAAGAGGTATACAAACTGAAATCTGCCATAGTTACGCCGATTATAGTAAGTTCAAATGGACTCGTGCCAAAAACAACGATAGCAGGCACCAAGAACTTAAATCTGCCAAAAACAATTGTAAAAGAAGCACAGCAAGGAGTGCTTCTTGATACTGCCAGAATCCTGTGAAAAGTTTTAAATTTCCCATAACATGTCACAATCACAAACTCCATATCGGTTGGATTTTCCCCCGATATGGATTTTACTCCAGTTCTCACTGAGTATAAGCCTCCCCCCCCCCCCATAATAATAAATAAACCTATTGTCATGAGTCTAACCTCTATAGCCAATTTCTCTCAAGAGATGTGCTTAAATGCATAGAACAACTATTGTAGGAAATTAAATTTGCAATGAAATTGGTTTTTTATAATATTTTTGTATCCAACTCATAATGAAAATATATTGATTTTTTCCTTTTTTTTCTTCTTAATCTTGTATTTTCCTCTTTTAACATTTAAGATTGTGATGTGTAACAAACAGATACAGGGAGATTTTAGCTCTCACCATGTGTCATTTTGATTCATAACAAAAGGCCTGAAAAATATTTTTTTAATTAAATGGCTGGCAGTCCAAGGAATAATTCTTATACTCTGCAGAAATGAGCCATACTCCCTAGTAGGCATTCAGACACTCTCTTGATATTTTGCACTCTTACCTTCTTCTTTCCAGCTATCAAAGTGTGATAAAATTTGATTCAAAACCTTGGTATTATGATGTAAAAATGTTTTAAGAATGAACTAAAATTACCCTTTTATCCTCCATCAAAGTATAACTATCGTGCTCTTTAGTCAAGAGATACTCAAGTACATCATTGTGTCCTTCAGCAGCTGCAAACCAGATTGGTGCAGACCCATAATTTGTTTCTGACTTAGGGGAAGCACCTGATTCAACAAGGAGCTTCACAACTGGCAACCACCCAGCTCGAGCAGCACAATGTAAAGCAGTCCATCCATTCTAATAACAAGGATCATTTGTAGTAAAATGCAAAATGACAGGGTAGTAGTAAGTGCAATATTGGTTTGCTACTTTTTATCACGAAGTATTGCTGCAATAAATATTAATATAGTAATTCTAATTTACTAAATAATATATAAGGCGTAGGCAACGTGTATGTTCCCCACCATATTGTACTTTGTGAGTTAGACTGAGTCATAAGTTGAGGGTGCACTGAGATTATGTTTGAGTATTAAATCTCATTTTATCTCTCGAATCTTGCTTTATTTATTAACCAACAATGGTTATGGGCCCAGACACGATATTCGAGAGACATTAAAAGTTCGTGTTTTTAAATTTGTGCGTAAATCGAAGTAAGTAGTGTGAATCGGGCCGGATGCGTGTTAACTGCAATCGGTTATTTTTGCTATGGATTCGAAGAAAAACATGGAAAACGGCTCTAGTTGGTCACCTAGCATTAAAAACTTACTCGGAAGGCAAAATTACAACTGTTGGAAGTTCGGGATGGAGATGTATTTAACTGCCGAGGACTTGTGGGGTTATATCACCGGAGAAGATGAAGATACGAAGAAGGATTCTAAAGCTAGAGCCAAAATTTGTTTGTTGATTGATGAATCCCTTTACCCTATTGTAAAATGTTGCAAGACGGCTAAAGAAATCTGGGAGAAGCTAGAAAATACTTATGAAGACAAGGGCCTATCAAGAAGGCTATCTCTTCTTAGAAAACTTTTTCGTATTGACTTAAACCATTTTAGTAGCATGGAAGATTACTTAAATAAGATTTTGTCACTATCCCAGAAATTAGAAACAATAGGAGCTGGCCTAGATGACGAATTCATCGGTGTTATCATGTTAAGTGGGCTATCAGACGATTACGAGCCTATGATAATGGCTATGGAGAGCACAGGAGTTAAAACTATGTAGTCGGATTATATTAGATCAGTGCTTATTCAAAAATCTTCTAAGGAGGATTCAGGAGAAGAGTCGGCTTTGGTAACAAAATTCAAGAGAAGTGATCGACCTCCAGTGACTTGTTATAATTGTAAAAAAACGGGTCACATTTCTGTGAATTGTCGAGAAGGTTTAATTTGTTTTAATTGCAAGAGGAAGGGGCATAAGTCAACTGAGTGTAGAAAGAAAGTTTCTGTGAAAAAGGACAATGTAAACAACAACAAAAAATAGACTTTATTAGTTGCCTTATCATCAGTGATATCAGACTCCAACGACTGGATAGTAGATTCTGGTGCAATCTCACATATGACCAAGAACAAACATTGGTTAAGTGACAGTAGTGAAAACAAACAAGAGATTTCAGTGGCTAACAATAATAAAATTACATCAGAAACTGTTAGATTAGTTAATCTTAATAAAGATATTAATGTTTCCGATGTGTTGTATGTTCCACAGCTGGCGACTAACTTGTTATCAGTTAGTAAAATAACAGACAAGGGTTATAAAGTTGTTTTTGATCGTGACAAGTGTAAAATTTATCCGAAATGTGACATAATCGGTAGTGAGCTGATGACTGCTTACAATGAAGGAGGTGTTTATAAAATAAGAAAGCCCCAGGCTGTAAATGTAGTAAAAAATGCTAATGAAATCAAACAGGTGAAAAAATTGCCTCATGACCTGTGGCATCAAAGATTAGGGCACCTAAATAGATATTATATGAATAAATTAAAGATTTCTGCTATTGGGATGGATTTCAGTGATAATGGCGACAGTGATTGTATAGCTTGCATCAGAGGCAAACAAAACAGAGAACCCTTTAATAAAAATAGGGGTGTGCAATCACCACGTAAGCTAGAACTCATACACTCTGATTTGTGTTGACCAATGAGTGTTCCCTCTTGGGGAGGTGCTAGATATATGTTAACATTTACTGACGATTTCAGTCGGAAGACTTTTACTTATTTGTTAAAGAACAAATATGAGACTATGGATAAGTTTAAAGAATTCAAAAATGAGGTAGAAAAACAACTTGAGGCTAAGATAAAAATATTTCGTACTGATAATGGTAAAGAATACACTAATAAAAACTTTGAGAATTACTTACGTAGTCATGGGATTGTCCATCAAAAATCTGCGCCTTATTCTCCTCAACAAAATGGTGTAAGCGAAAGAGTTAATCGCACAATTATTGAGAAATCTAGGACTATGTTAGAGGACTCAGGGTTGGATCGAAGATATTGGGGAGAAGCGGTGAGTACAGCCACTTATCTTAAAAATCGAAGCCCTACAAAAGCTCTCGATTATAAATTACCGGAGGAAATCTGGTCTGGTAGAAAAGTTAATTTATCATATCTCAAAGTCTTTGGGTGTAAAGCCATGAGATTTATCCCTAAAGAAAATAGGAAAAAATTGGATACCAAGTCCGAAGAATGCATTTTTGTCGGGTATCCTGGTGACTGTAAAGCATATAGACTTATCAATCCTTCAAACCCGAAGCGAGTGATTATTTCCAGGGATGTTAAATTTATTGAGAAGGCAACTTCATTTGAGAAACCGAATAAAATCTCAAAAGCACCCTGCGAAATTCCTATTGTTTTTTCTGAGCGATCAAATGAAGAACCGGAAAGTGAAGAGCCATTTCACGGTTTTGAAAATGGGGCTGAGGATTTCAATATTGAACCAATGGAAGAGGAAGACGTGACTATTCCTCGGAGATCGAAACGCCACCGCAAATCCAAAACCTATCCTGGATTTAAATTATATTTAACTTCAAATGAAGAAATAAATGCAGAGGACATTGACGGACCCTATAAGGAGATATGGGTGGCTGCTATGAAAAGGGAGATGGAAGCTCTGAAACTAAATAACACTTTTGAATTTGTCGACCTCCCAACCACCGTCAAACCCTTAAAATCAAAATGGGTTCTTAAAATAAAAGAGGACGAAGAACAGAAGATTTTCAAAGCCAGACTGGTTGTAAAAGGCTGTAGTCAAGTTTATGGGCGAGATTACTGCGAAACATTCTCACCCGTTGTTAAATATTCTTCTCTAAGATATTTACTCTCCTATGCTGCAAAAGAAGACCTTGAAGTAGACCATATGGATGTGACAACGGCATACTTACATGGTGAATGAGAGGAGGAAATTTATGTAATACCACCATCTGAGTTCCTTGAAGAGGCTGAAAAAGGAAAAGTATGGAGGCTAAAAAAATCCATCTATGGACTCAAACAGAGTGGGCGTTGTTGGAACAAAAACCTACATGATAAACTAATAGGTATTGGTTTTCTACAATCAAAAGCAGATCCCTGTGTTTACATTATTAGGAATAATAAATTTTTTCTTGTAATAGCAATCTATGTGGACGATTTTATACTATTCTATAATGATCAAGTTTTAACCACCCAAATTAAAGAAAAATTAAAGGAGAGCTTCGAGATGAAAGACTTAGGAGCAATCAAGAGATGCCTTGGAATGGAAATTATTCGAGATCGTGTCAACAGGAAAATCAGTATTTCCCAAAAATCATACGCAGAGCAAATCCTGAAAAAATTCAATATGGATAACGCTAAGCCAATAAACAACCCCCTAGAACCTGGACTAGAATTCACTGAGCATGAGAGAGGAGAGGAAGATAAATGCAAGAACATTCCTTATCAAGAAGCAATAGATAGCCTGCTCTACCTATCTCAAGTTTCTCGACCGGACATCACGTTTGCTGTTCATCTTCTCAGCAGGTACAACAATAACTATAGAAATGTACATTGGAATGCTGTGAAGTGATTACTGAGATACATCAAAGGTACAGTAGATTATAAATTGACTTTTTCTAGAGATGGGGGAGATAATTTGAACGTGTACTGTGATGCTGACTGGGGGAACAAGATCAATGAAAGATACTCAGTCACAGGCTATTGCTTTTTAATCCAAGGTGGTGCAATTATTTGGAATAGCAAGAAGCAGAAGACGGTTGCCTTGTCGAGTTGTGAGGCGGAGTATATGTGAGGAATTTGATATCCGAAATCAATCCTAGTGTAGTGAGTGGACCTACTAAACTCTTTTGTGACAACATTGGTGCATTAGAATTGTCTAAAAACTCTATAATAAATGATCGATCTAAACATATAGATGTTAGGCATCATTTTATTAGAGAACATATTAAAAATAATGATGTTTGTGTAGAGTATATTGCTTCTGATAAAAATATTGCAGACTTCTTAACTAAGCCCTTAAGTGGCCTTAAGCATAAAATTAATGTTGAAAATATTGGATTGACGTTTTAAATTTTTTTTGTTTGTCTTAAATTGTGTTTTAAAATTTAGAATTATAAATTTTGTTTTAAAATTTAGAATTATGGGGGGGGGTATTAATATTGTAATTCTAATTTACTAAATAATATATAAGGCGTAGGCAACGTGTATGTTCCCCGCCATATTGTACTTTGTGAGTTAGACTGAGTCATGAGTTGAGGGTGCACTGAGATTATGTTTGAGTATTAAATCTTATTTTATCTCTCGAATCTTGCTTTATTTATTAACCAACAATAAATACTCATGTATGTAAAGAAAGATGTATTACCTTATCAGTGGCATTAATTTCAGCTCCTTGGCCTAGCAAGACTTCAACCATCTGGTAATGACCATGCAGTGAGGCAATATGGAGGGCTGACTTACCATTATGATCAACACTTTGCAGGAGATCAGAAGATCTACTTAACAGAAGCCCAACCACAGTTATGTGCCCACCAAAACATGCCAGATGAAGTGGATTGTATCCCTAAAAACAAAGTGGAAATAAAAAAAAAAAATCCAGTAACTAATTTTAGTAATTTATAGTCTTTTAGCACTCACACATAAGTTATATGTGTGTTCTTTTTTTTATAAAGTGTAAGCTTTACAAATGGTTATCAATAAAACTTACATTTTCAGTGGTAGCTGCATCAACTTGAACACCTGCCGAATTCAATAGTAGCCTCACAACATTCTCATTTCCAGAATATGCAGCGAGATGTAAAGGAGTCATTCCTAGAGGATTTATAAAATAAACAAGTTCATATAATTGATTTACAGTAGTTAATAAATATTACTATAAATTAACTTACCTGACTCATTCCCTAGCTCACCAACAAGACTTGCTCCTTGAGGAGGGTCAGACTTTACTGTTGCTGGGACATTTGCAAGCAACTCTCTCACAGTCTCTAAAATTAAATATATATGTGCTATATCATTATACTATTTAGAAAAACCAGAATATAATAAGAAAAAACATCAAGAAAAAAGTTAGAGAAGCCAGTTTGGACAGATTGGAAAATCTAATTCTGGAAGAATGGAGTCGTTCGATGGCAACACACCAAATTCTAGATATGAGGACACAATTTAAACTGTCTATTATATGTCATATTTTGCTAGCTGAGTGATAGCTAATCTTTGCCCATGGTTCTTCACAAATAAAGGATAACAATTTTATTTTTTTTAAACCAACACAGTATATTTTGAGATTGAATTTCTTCAATATATATGATTAACTTTTAGTGGCCTTTAATTATATATCAAGTCAATATTGCTCAGATGTGCTACCTCTAATTCAGAACCTCATTCTATGCATTCACTCAATTCAAGCTGAAACCATGTCATTGCATGTAAAAGTAGAATGAATCCTTAATTTGATGCAGGTCAACCTCAAGAGGATGATCTCACCTTCACTGAATAGTGTTTCAAATGCTCACTTCATTCAGTTTCAGTGACATCATATTTCAGGGTATTGACCATACTCGTCTCTTCTGGCTGCCTGTTATGGGGATGTTTCTTTGTCACACAGTTAAGCTCATTGATCTGCTGTTCCATCCCATACAAAATTTTGTTGGTTTTACTTGCTCAGTTCTGCTAGGGGACTTTCTTAGTACAAATTAATAATATATATATATATATATATATATATATATATATATATATATATATATATATATATATATAGTCTAGACTATTTAATTAATAGTCTATAATTTTTGCGTCACATTAATGCGATACTTGGACTATATTATACATCTGTGTCCTTAAATTTTCTCTCTTTTACATTAAAATAAAATAACTATACATTAATATTCCCTTCAAATTTTGAATAGTTTGTATGCCTCTCACATCCTTATTTTGTTCTTATCTCTCATTCCGTGTTCGGTACTCAAAATACTATAATCTTGTTTGCATCATCACTATTTTGATGAACAGAGTTCAAGATGGAAGGTGTCATGTACTTAGTAGTATAAAATTGATTATCAAGTCAATATTGTTCATCTAACAATATGTCTGAAACTCTCCAGGCATACACATTTTATTTTAGCATGGATAGTGTTGTAATCGTTCAACAACATTCTTGAGTCAGTCTTAGTCTGAGGCAATCTTTCTTTAACTACATATATACAGTGTATTAAGCAAATACACTCATAACTCTCATCTCAAACTTATTCAGTAGTGTTATATTTCCAAAGATTTTCAATTTTTCATAAAAATTAAGTATTTTTGAAAAACAAGGTATGAAAATGACTTTTTATTTACAAAATTAAAAAAAAAATGGGTAAAAATATTTTACCTGATTGACCGAAGTATGCTGCAACATGGAGTGCAGTGACACCAAGTTTCTTACTTGACACTCTTAGAGACTGAGTAGACTTCATTACTTCTAAGACTTGTCCATGACCATTTTGAGCAGCAAGATGGACTGCTGTAAAACCAGCCTGGGAGAATAAATATCCATAAAATTCAGTAAAAGGAATTATTGAAAATTAAAATGTAAAAAAGAACTTTTAAAGTAAATAAGATGGACATTTTTAGAAAACATGAATATAAACCTTATTTTCATCCGTCGGTGATGCTCCAGCCCTAACCAAAACCTTGACAACATTTGCATGACCTCCTTCAGCAGCTAGTTGAAGAGGAGTTGCTTCAGTAATTTTATTCCTTGCTGAAATTACACCAGCCCTGTCAAATTTCATCAACTCTTCTATTACTCTCACTGATCCTTGCATAGCAGCTATATGTGCACAATTATTCCCATCCTGAAAAATGTATTTTCTCAACTAAGCAATACTATGTTGGAATAATAATAGTTATTAAGATTACATATAGTTTATTTAAATAACATTTCATTCTATCTGATTTCCCTTAAGGTAGTGAATGCCTCTGACACTGCTTAGACAAATTTCTTCAAATGAGGTTTTGAAAAAAACAAAAAAAAAATGAGGTTCATTCAAATGTATATCTACCCATGTGAAAAGGGGTTAGAGTTCATTTAAGGAATGCCCCACCTATTGTAGGAAGTGACGATCAGGGCTCCACCCACAAGTGTAGTGAGGCTAATCCTGGTGTAAGTTTGAGTAAAAAAGGAAGCTTGAGCTTTTGGAGTAGGTGTCTTCAGCTCTATATAAAAAAATAACTAAAAGAAAGAAAAAACACCATGCCCACAATCTGTTAATGCGACAAATTTCACTGAGTCACTGAATATGTAAAAATGGTCAAAAACAATAGCCTCAGAGAGACCCATTCAACTAGGGATGGGAGTCCTAACCAACATCAGGCCTTCCCATATATTTACAGAAAAAAAATAAAGAAATAGAAGAAAAAAAACTGGAACTCAATATTAGAACATGGAATGTGCAGAGCATAATGCAACCATGAGTGAACAGAACTTTTTAGACTGTGTTGGTGCAATATAATGTAGATATAGTGCCTCTACAGGAGATGCGATAGAGGGAAACTGATATAGCCTATGTGATGGTTATGTTCCAATAAATAGTTGAACTAAGCACACTGAGCAAAGCAATGGGTTTTTGATTAAATAAAGACTTCAGTATGCATCATATCAGTGACAGGTTCTAGAGAAACAAGACTAAAGGATAATTGATCAGTGCTCATGCCCCTTGAACTTATGCTAACAGAGCGTAGAAGGCAGGAGGATATAAGAAAGACCCTTGATAAGTCAGAAGTACTGTGTAAAATACTAGGGGATGATTGCTGCTCTTTAAACAAATTGTTGGACTTCTTATTAATTACAGGACTAAAAAAAGTATTTTAAATATGGACATATGGACACACTAGTCAAAGAGATAAATATTAATTTATCAGTTTAAGAATGATAGATACTGCTTTGTTTTTGTCTTTTATTAGAAGAGGATCAGAAATAGATTGGAGAAAGGAAATATGAGAAAAAATATTCAACATATGCGAGGATGAAAAAAGTGGAAGGGAGCTTCTACGAGAAGGACTCAAAGAAAATAAATGGATTCTTCAGGCATGGATAACTCTCATGAGTTGTATCTATAAACAATAATAAAAAAATGCCTTTGTAAGCACAATGCCCAAGTTGAAATCTATGAGGCACTTTGGCCCCAACTCCTACATATAGCAGTGAAGATGCTAGGTAAGAGAATACCCAGCATGGACATCAGGACTCCAATTTGAACCAGGACCATAGCCTGCTAGAAAATGAAGAATCAAGAGGAGACCCTACTTCACCAAGACATCAAGCTGATGAACCAAGCCCTGTGGCTCAGTCATTGCCCCCTCCCCAGCTCTGAGGCGCAGCTTTAGAAACCCCCGCCCTCCAGCTTGCCTCCAGGACTTTTATGTTGGAGGGGGAAAATGATATATTGTTTATTATTACTATCGTAATTCAATTGTTTCAATTAGCACAAGTTGTTTAACCTATCCTTAATCAGTGTTGAATGTGATTTTGTAGTGTAAACATGTGACCCAATTTTGTCTAATAAAACCTAGTTAGAGGTTTCCTATAGTTCAATTATTTCAATGGTGCACAAGGCTGAGCAATGAGGAGAGTCCGACCCTGGCAGAAGAGCTGGATAATCTTAGGAAATAATTGCAGAGGCTGGGAGTCTGGAATTCTAGGATTCTTGCTGCAAACCACATGGAATGATGGTAGAGGATCAAGCCCCACAAAGACTTCAGCACCTAGTAATTAGAATATGTTTACGAGTGTGTTTATGTGTATCTGTTAGAGTGCACCACAATTTTTTTTTTACCAGAACTAATATTTCATCTAAAACTAAAGGCCAATTTCTTTAAAGGCTAAAATTGGACCAGGAGGAGTGGAGGATTAGAGAAATGTAAAAATATTCATTATTATCCATCAGCAGTTACATGAAAATTAGCTAAACTAGGATAATTATAAGATGAGACATTCAAGGAGATCAAATACTTCAAAAATGCAAGACTAATGAAAAGTTGTTATTTGACTTCACATAATTGCAGCAAAACCTACCTTAGTTGTAGCCATTACAAGAGAATGCTGCTGTTGTAAAAAAAGTTGAGCAACATCTGGGAAATTGTTCTGAGCAGCGACATGAATAGGTTTTTGGCCTCGATCATCGGTGGCATCAATATTAGCTCCCAACTCAAGTAGAAGTTTACACACTTCAAGCTGACCTGCAGCAGCAGCCAAGTGTAGAGGAGTTTGCTTTTTCAAAGTTAATACATCTATTACTGCATTATGCTCCGAAATCAAAAATCTGTTAAGGGGAAATAAAAGCATAAAATAAATTTCCTTAAATTTATTTGGAAATGTTTAGCCTCTTTCAAAATGGTTTCTATAATGATTCTAAAATTGTAAACAAAAAGGCAATTGGCAAATTATTTATTTATTGTGTGGAACATGTACTATTTGGAAAGGGGACCAGGCTAATAGCAGAGTTGACTGATTACTAGAGTTTTCCCAGTAAAAATGTATCAAAACACATTAAGTAAGCACATTAAGTTATTCAAAATAAATAACTTTTAAAAATATGTAAAAAAATGAATGATTATAATGAAATATTCAATTAATTATCAAGTTAGTCTTTAGGACCAATTTTGTCCCATGATACTCAACAATGTAGTCCACATGCACGAAACATGTTATTAATCATAATATATTTTCACATTTTTATAAGAACAAAAAGTAGTAGCGTTTTAAATATAAACATTGAAAGATGCACAATCCAAAGTTGCTATTTAATTACCTGCAAAGGTTGGCAAACCCATGCATGGCAGCAAGGTGGAGTGCAGTTCTACCAACTCGAGATTTACTGTTAATGAAAGCTTTATGTGTAAGAAGGGCATCACATACCTGTAAATGTGCAGAAAAATATGAATATCAGGACATTTTAAACCAATCACAGTGAAAATACAATGAATGATCTTATGCTACATCGTCTTAATAGCCTGTCCAATTTCAAGTATATGCAAAGGAGCTTAAAACTAATAAAACTATATTTCAAACTTAGAATGGGAGAAACTTTTGCTAGTCTTAATAATGGATTCTCCTTAACAATGTTAATCGGTTCTCATTTTATACTTGAACTACTGGTATTACTTGTAATTGGCAGGTTGAAACAGAAATATAAAGGTTGGACTAACCTATGCAGGGAAACATCCCATCATATTCATAACATAACATAAATATCCAGTAATATGTACTGTATATGTGCACTCATTCAGTTGTTATACATGTGATGTACAAAGTGGCAATTAGACAAGTTTATTTGGCTGTTAATGGTAAACGGGTTGAATAATAATGGCTTTCTGTTGCAATATTTAGATTGGATTAACTAAGCACTAAATGATCCCTTTATTGCCTTCAAATTAAAGTCATATTATAGAATGAAGCATCGAATTGCTATTGGATGGGTATTTATGAATTTGTTGTCATTCATGGGGCCAACTAACCATTTATTTGCGCAATTAAAGGGCTAAATACAGTTTTTATTTTTTTTTTTTTTTTACATCCACTTTATTCAACTATGGCTAATCGGGACGAATTATCTACAGGCTACCACTCTTTTCTAGCCAGGGTGGGCTTAAGGAGTTTATTTAATGAGTCCGTCACTAAATAAATTTCGACTGCCCAGGGCGGGATTCGAACCCGCCACCCTAGGACTACCATGCGAGATCAAGAACAATGCCTTAACCCGCACAGCCAACCTGAGCCCCGTCTAAATATAGTGTTATGTTTCTTACGAAATCAGTAATAAACGTTGTTTATTAGAGTTCTTATGGATTGCAAAATTAAACATGCACAAGCTTCAGAGTTTTCATCACTGCACAATTTATTTAACAATGCACTTTTACTCACAATATGCACTTAGCTTCACTGTTCTTCTTATTACACAGTCCAGTAACTCACTCACAATCACTGAAATTCACAAAAACACGGCACTGCACTGATATTCTCAATGATAACGGCACTGCACTGTCCCTTTACTTTTACAAGACACTACACTGTACTTTACATAAAAATGGCACAACACAGTTCTTCACATAAAACACTTTTCCGGACTGCAACTAAAACACACTGTTCACTAAAGCTGCACTGAACGCACTGATGATCACTGGAAGACAACTGAAAACAAACTATACTCTTGGGACGAGCTGAGCCGCTTTTATAGACGAACGGTGAACATCAAAGTGGAATGGTCTAGACCTTCTAGATTGCAGGCAGGTATTGCTGAGGATAGGCTAGACCATCAGTCAGCTCCTTTGATCTACTTCGTACTTCTTAAATATTTGATTAACTCTGTTTAATTTTTCATATACGTCGTAGTTTTCGCAACACTAGTTTCCCATCAAAGTATAACAACTGCATCATCTTACCATTTTTAGAAAAATATGATAAAATTTTGTTCAGACCTTCTGTAATAACATATGATATACATAAGAATGTACGGGAAGGTCAAAGTCGGAAGAAATTATCTTACAGTGCTATCTATTGTGCGTTGAAGTAAACATAATTTCCCATAAAAAACATAATTAAGGTAATTCTAAGTAAACCTTCAATCCCCAAGAAGAAATCGGAAGACTTTCCCAAGTGGAAATTGGACACTTTCCCAAGTGGAAATCGGAAGACAGATTCTTGAAATTTCTAAATTTAAGCAATTTATTGGGACTGAAAATACATTTTAAACTCAACTTGCTCTTTGTATTTTCCTGATATAACAAATATTAATATAGTTTTTGACAAACATAAAACCCACTCTTGCTGATGATAGTAAAGTATAAATTGCCCCCAATGTCAATATTTAAATTCTCGATATACATATAAAAAAATCACAATTCTATTCAGGCACTCTTATGGAAGAGATAAATCTCATTAGTGACTGGAAGTCAGAAGTGAAAATTTGGAAATACATAAATCTAAATAACGTTTTCGGTCTGTAAAGTGTTAAGTTACATTTTTCTGATTAATCAATATTAACTAAGATACTGATGACTAAATGCTATGTAGAAATAAACATCTACTTCTGAGGATGGAATTAAAATATAATACAGTGTATGTTAACAATACTCATTCCCTAAATACATATACAAACAATTTCTCAATTTTATCCAGGCCAAAGTCTATTTGGAGTCTGGAAGTTGAAAATCTGAATCCTCATATAGCCTATATTGTACCTTGCAATAGCTGGCTCAAATATGAAAGCATTAGAAATCGCCCAAGCAGTTTTTAAGAAATTGAATAACAAATGGGCAGATAGGCAGACAGGCAGACAAAATTTTCAATTTTTATGTTATTATTCTTAAAAAGGCCTGAACATGGAAAAAATGTATCCCAGCCAAATTTAAATAGAAAATCAGACAGATGTTTATTAATTATATAGACAGATTTAAGCTACTATGAGTTGGAGTCATTAGTCTTGGACAATAAAATGTTACCAATTATTTGTGTATGCCTAAATTTTCTAAAAGATTATTATGGGTGTAATATATTCAGGAAACTGAATGAATGAGCTATACTAGTTTTTGATAAGGAGTCGACTTTATAGTTTTTAATATTTTTGTTTTCCATTTTTAAATTAAATATTTAAAATTTTATGTATTTTTCTAAAAAATATTGCATAAAATAAATTTTAAGAATACAAATGACCATTGATATAATATTTTTATTAGGAAAAATTGGCTGTTTTTAAATAATGTAAAGAAACATCACACTTTAATAATAGGCTAAGAGTCAAAGAATAAAACACTTTTCTCCTAATACTACATTAGCATAGTGACTGCACTCGTGGAAGGTCCTCTAGAACATTTATTCAAAGAAATTTGAATAAAACTGGTGATAGATACATTATTCCTGACAAGGCACTATGTGTGGTGAAACAAGTCGAATGAAGCAGTAGTAAGCTCATTTACTGAGGAAGTGTTTTATTCTATGACTATTAAGAAGTATAAACAAATGTGAAATTACCTCTTGGAACCCTCTCTCAGCAGCTAAGTGAAGGGCAGATCTACCTTCATTGTCAAATACATCAACTCTGGCATGGTTATTTAGGAGAGTATTCACCATTTCCATGTGACCTTGGTGACAAGCTATTAGCAATGGAGTCCACCCAGAACCATTTTGTCGATTCATTGCTTTTTGAACTTCTGTACTACTCATGAGGGAAATCATTTCCATAAGAATATCATTGTTACCAACAGTAGCACAATAATGGAAGACAGTTTCTGAGATCTAAAATTATATATATGTATATATAAAAAATATTGGCAATGAAACATGTAATCATTCATAACGATTATGGTAAACTTAAATTTAAAAATGTATCATGACTATAAATATTTTGTAAATAATTTTAGATATTGTTGCATATTATATTATTAATGGTAATAATAGTTAAATATGCGGTGTGAAAATACATTTACCTGTTTGGTTGTTAGGTCTACGTTGGCACCACCCTCTAAAAGATACTTTACTACTCTTCTATCCTCATCTGGTTCAGTCTTTGAGACAATAGCTTTTGAGATTTGTCCAGCATAATGAAGTGCAGTTGCGCTATCATCTGTCAATGAGTTAACGTAGCTTGTTGCTATCTATATTAAAGAAAATCAAAGAAAATTACATCAAATATTGAAAAAGAATATCATTCTATTTAATTTTTTTTTAATTAACTAAAGCAAATCTTACATCATCACCTAATGAAGCTTTAACAAATTGAATCAAATGCTCAACAATAGCAGCTTTGCAGCCTCTGCTTGCCAAGTGTAAAGGAGTTTCTCCATTCTGAAATATATTGAACAGTTGTAAGAAAACAAATGCCTACTATTCAGTTTATGTATTTATAAAAATAAATTAATGTATAATTTTAAATATGAAGCCAATAGATAGCAGGTGTATATTTGGTATAATGAATATAGGAGGGGCTTAATTTCATTATTACAGTTAGCATTACTGCACTCCTTTGCATTTGAAGACCTGTATCTTCGAGTGAATAACAAGTTGACTTTTAACATGAAATCTCTGTCTTTAAGCCTGTTTTGAGCTGTGCTAGAGGTTTAAAGTATTCCTCAAGATAAGCTTCAAAACAGTGATGTATCAAAATTTCATGATGGTAGTACATGAAAATCATCCAGTGCTGATGGTTTCCACCAATGTCAAAACGTTATCAGCACATTGACTGTAACTTTTGGTTGACTGGGTAAGTTATTCTCTTCCCAAGTAGATGGGGCAAAAAGTAGGAATTGTTGAAAAAAAATATGACAATTCTGTACAACATTGGTACTATAGTGTTCTATATATTTCTCTATCTTTCACTCTGATATGTAGTTCACTGCCCTAGACATATTGCTCATTATTAAATCCCTTATATAACAAATTTGGAAGAAGTATCAGTAGTTAGCTGAAATAGTCTTTCCATCCATGATAAGGCCCTAGCCTTATGTTGACATCCCAACTGCTAAAAATGAGGAGGTGGGAACCAATATTGTTCAGGAACTTTTTGATTTCTTTACTATCTATATCCAATGACTAGTTAAAATAAGAAAAATATGGAGAGAATATTAGAAAAGCCAGGTTTCAGTGCAGCTGATTTGATCAATTTATAAACATTTAAAACTGTAAATACTTTTTTAATGAATATGAGAAAACCTCCGCTGAAAATGAGTAATTATATGCTGATGATAGAAAATTTTTTCCTAGCCAGTACCTTGGAACAATGTTTATAGACAGTAGCAGCACAGAGATCAATAAATATTTGATGTTGGCACTACATAACTTCCTTGAACTCCTCCAAAATTAGATAAAATAACATTTTTCTGCACTTCATTTAAAATTATTTCATTTGATCCATAAATAAATAAATTCCACTTCTTTGAATCGAAAAATGTCATAGAACATAATTTATAGGTCTTTTTATGAAAAACAAAAAGGTCGTACCAGTAAGAGAAATTTGAATTTTCTTATTTTTACTCTCCGCCCCCCCCCCTCTTCCTTTAACACTCCTTGGTCGATTTTGATCAATATAGAAAGTAGATATTATATTAATCCTAAATATGAAAGTTCGATATTCTGAAGAGAGCCATTTTTGAGTTATGTGCGGACATCACGCCATAACTAGTCAAAATGGAAAATCTTATTGACACCTGAAAAACCAACATTTTTTTTCGATTGCAATACTTCATTTATTTTGTGCAAGGATTAAAAGGCAAGAGTTCCTAATAGAGGACTACTGATTTCTATGCTCTAAAAAAAAAAATCAAATGAAAATTGCAAAAGGAAGAAAACTATTGCAAGACTGCACTCACTGAGGGATTGATAGTCACAAGGAAGGATAACCTCAATGTACTTGTATGTGAAGAGAAAGAAGATTATTTTGGGGAAGACCAACTATTGAGAGAGATAAGCACGTGACAGATCTACAACAGGTAAGAATAAATAAAAGTCTTGTTCCTTCACAATTATTTATTTTTAGTGACAGTGCTTTCAGAGCACTCACTCCATCATCAGTGCCCTGCTCTTCACAGCGAAGTTTTTGGAACCAAGGATTCCTTGGAATTGGTCCCAAGAACACTGATGATGGAGCAAGTGCTCCGAAAGTGCTGTTGCTGAAAATACATAATTGTGAAGGGATGAGGCTTTTGTTTATTCTTACGTGGGATTAGCTTCCTTTAACGTCGAACACCTCAAAAATAGATCTAAAACAGTCATGCAGAACCAAAATGTAAGAAAATTGCTCATTGAGGATCAAATGACCTAATTAAAAAAAAGCCATTAATATAAAACACTCCCATCAAAATTAACCAATTAACTACAAATAAATAAATTATACAGCCAATAAAAACCGTTAAACAAAACTAATTCATCTAATTTCTGAAAACAGCTAATATTAAATTAATTGCCTATAACATAACAGTTTAGTTCCTTTGTGTAGTAGAACTTTTTCAGATGAGGCATCATATGAGCGCGAAACTAGTTGAGAAATAAAAATGATTTGAATAATCATTTGAAGTCTTCATTTTATTTTTTTTGTTGACCTTCTGCCATAGTTAAGTAAAGAAAAAAATAGCCTCGGACAAATCTGGGGCGAGGATTGGTTCAGAGGGAATTGCCAACCCTCTTCATCAACAGGTAGTGTGAGTGGTACCCAGATGTCTTATGGCTCCATACAATCAGCAATCCCAACGGCCTCACAATCGTTTGATGAACATACAAGCTCTGATTAGAATCAGCTAGAGCTTGGAGGACAATGTTTCTCGTCTCATTCCTGTCAGAAAAAGTAGACCAAGAAATACATAGCAATGCTTGAAATGGATGAAGGACATGCACATTGCAGTTATGCGAATATATTATCTTGCCATGGAATGTGAACTTAAATAAAAAATGTGTTATAATAGTTGAATTGAGAAATTATGGCTGTGATTCTGCCTGGAGTGTAAACAAAATTCCTGAATATCCTTTGAAGTAACCCTTTTTTCTGGTTAGACAATTCCCTTGGTAAAAAGATTTCCAAGAAATTGAGCACCCTCCCCCCCCCCATAATAATAATAAATTTAACAAATAAAATAACTAATTTTTAATAAATCAAAAATTTATCGAACCCTGGCTATATAAAATAATAATTCTTTGAAAATCACTTTCATCATTTTGAGCATAATGGTTTCCTGTAAACTTAAATAATATCCTTTCATTTTACTTATTAGCAGATTTCCCTCATGACGCAATTTTCGAAAAATTTCTTCAAATGTTCATCGATCCTACCCAGGAGATGACGAAAATGAGGTCCGTTCCAAATTATATATATATAAAACTGTAACCTCTGTCTGTACATTGATTTTTTTTCGCGAAATTTCACGATAACTTTTCGTTTCACATGTCATAGACACCATAACTGCATTTTGTTTCTTTGGTGTCTCTTTGTTTGTTTATTTGTTTGTTTGTTACCTTTTCACGCATAAACGGCTGAACCGAATTTTATGAAACTTGGTATGTATATTACTACTAACCCAACTTAGACTTTAGGCTATGTTAATATTCTCTGAGACGAACAGGAGTGGGGGTTATAAGGGAGGGCTGAAATTAAAAATAGCAATATTTCGTTTCCTAATGCATTTTCGGCAATTATGCACATAACAAAAGTTGTTTATTTTGTTATTTGGAGTAACTTTTGTTATATACACTTTTGTCGTATACCTAAGTATAAATGAGTTATACGTTAAAAACTACTGCGGAAGTCAACAATTTTATTTGGCACAAAAAACTCAACCGAACTAAACGAAACTCGGTATGTAAATTAGCACTAACGCCTTCCTTATAATAAGGCATACTAACATTTCTAGGGACGGGCAGGAGTGGGGGTTATAAGAGAGGCCTGAAATTAAAAGTAGTGATATTTCGTTTCCTATTGGGGTTTCGGCAAATATGCACATAACAAAAGTTGTTTATTTTGTTATTTAGAGAAATTTGCTCAACAATTCTTTTCAATATGAACTACCAGGTACCTCACCTGGAAAAATTAATTCAAATTATAATATATTATTATAATATTTTGTCCTTAATAATTTAAATTTATGCATAATGCACAGGAAACGGGAAATATGACAATATGGAGGACAGTGAAGTCTTACATAAAAAATTAATTTTATTATTAACAAATCCACAGAAATGACGGGTATTAACCCTAAACACTGGGAAGGGTAAATGTCAAAATATTGTGCAAAGTAAAGCCTTGCCAAAAAAAATACCATCACCATCCAGCCTCAAATGAATTCCCGGGAGAAGCGGGGTATCTGAGCTAGTATATATATATATATATATACTAGCTCAGATACCCGGCTTCGCTTAGGAATTCATTTGAGGCTGAATAGTGATGGTATATTTTTGGCAAGGCTTTACTTTGCACCATATTTTGACATTTACCCGTCCCAGTGTTTAGGGCTAATACCCGTTGTTGGCATTTGTTAATAATAAAATTATTTTTTTATGTAAAACTTCACTGTCCTGCATATTGTCATATTTCCCGTCTCCTGTGCATTATGCATAGATTTGAATTATTAAGGAGAAAATATTGACGTACACTTGAATTAATTTTTTCAGGTGAGGTACCTGGTAGTTCATAATGAAAAGAAGTGTTGAGCAAATTTCTCTAAATAACAAAATAAACCACTTTTGTTATGTGCATATTTGCCGAAACCCCAATAGGAAATCATTATTATTAATTTCAGGCCTCCCTTATAACCCCCACTCCTGCCCGTCCCTAGAAATGTTAGTATGGCTTATTATAAGGAAGGCGTTAGTGCTAATACACATACTGAGTGTTTTCTTTAGTTCGGTTGAGTCTTTTGAGCCAAATAAAATTGTTGTCTCTCGCTATAATTTTTAGCGTATAACGCCTTTATACTTCGGTGTACGAAGATAGTTTATAAAAAAAAAATGTTTCTCTAAATAACAAAATAAACAACTTTTGTTATGTGCATATTTGCCGGAAATGCAATAGGAAACGAAATATCACTATTATTAATTTCAGGCCTTCCTTATAACTCCCACTCCTGCCCGTCCCTAGAAATGTTAGTATAGCTTATTATAATGAAGGCGTTAGTAGTAATTCACATGCCGAGTTTGGTTTAATTCGGTTGAGTCTTTAGTGCCAAATAAAATTGTGGACTCACGCTTTAGTTTATAGCGGATAACTCATTTATGCTTCCGTATACGGCAAAAGTGCATATAACAAAGGTTACTCTAAATAACAAAATAAACAACGTTTGTTATGTGCATATTTGCTGAAAAAACAATAGGAAACGAAATATCGCTATTTTTAATTTCAGGCCTCCCTTATAACCCCCGCTCCTGCCTGTCCCTAGAAATGTTAGTATGGCTTATTATAAGGAAATCGTTAGTATTAATTCACATAGCGAGTTTGGTTTAGTTCGGTTGAGTCTTTTGTGCCAAATAAAATTGTTGACTCCCGCTATAGTTCTTAGCGTAAAACTCATTTATACTTCCGTATACGGCAAAAGTGCATATAATAAAAGTTACTCTAAATTACAAAATAAACAACTTTTGTTATGTGCATATTTGCTGAAAAAGCAATAGGAAACGAAATATCGCTATTTTTAATTTCAGGCCTCCCTTATAACCCCCACTCCTGTTCGTCTTAGAGAATATTAATATAGCCTAAAGTCTAAGTTGGGCTAGTAGTAATATACATACCAAGTTTCATAAAATTCGGTTCAGCCGTTTATGCGTGAAAAGGTAACAAACAAACAAACAAACAAATAAACAAACAAACAAACAAACAAACAAACAAACAAACAGACACGAAAGAAACAAAATGTAGTTATGGTGTCTATGACATGTGAAACGAAAAGTTATCGTGAAATTTCGCGAAAAAAATCAATGTACAGACAGAGGTTACAATTTTATATATATATATAGATATATATATATATATATATATATATATATATATATATATATATATATATATTTGTCTATTAACGCTCTAGCGGTTGCAATTTTTGTTTGATCGTTACGAAACTCGATATTTAACCGTTTTATGTAAAAAGACAGATCAAGTTCATTAATGGCTGAAATCGGACTAGAGGGAGGGTGGGTTTAGCGGGGGGATTTTCGAAAATTCATAATATCTCCATTATAATGCATCGAATCGAAAAATTGTATGAAACCAATCTTATTGCAAATTAAATTTACTATAAATATTGTTATATACATTTATTCTCTATCTTGAATATTAACCGAGATATTTGCATTTTTATGAAGTCTGTGGTCTGGTATAGTTCAGATTAGGTTGGCCATTTCCGTCATTGCTCGGCTCAGGTGGAAGTTTCTTCTAACCTTACCTTACCTTTGTTACTTTGTGAGATTTATGCAAATACGTTCTGTTCATTCGCCCCCCCCCTTCTTCAGTTCTTGGACTACTAAAATTTGAGTTATTAAAATATAAATTATTATTACAATTCAGAAGCCGTTTCAGTTGGGAATTTATTTTAATTAACCGAAAGATTTCTCATTACCGTTTGTATTTAATCACGGTGGTATTGTGTTACCAGTATGCAGATTTCTCTATTGTAAAACTTCACATGGGAAATCTGCTTAGTTTACACAGCCCATGCGTGACGGACTTTTTTTATTATTTAGATAGCACTTATAAGGGTACCTGTGATTTGTGAATATCGCATTTCATAAGGGTACCAGTGATTTGAGAAAATCGCATTTCATAAGGCAGATCAAATCCATAAATAATGGACTTAATAATGAAAACTGTACCAAACCTTATGTTATATTTTCAGTTTTAACTCTAACATTAATATTCTCTAAATAGAGATCACAGTTTCTTCTTCAACGATGCATGCCTATACTCAGACACGTGTGTATATGTATAAATACATGTGCACAATCAAAGACAAACACAGACATTAATGCATATACCAGCAAACATTCTAAGTTTCAGGAATAGTTATGAAAAATTTAATAATGGATGAAGTAGCTGGTATTATTATATATAGGTTCCAAATTGAACCTTTCAATCAATGGCTACAGATTTTCGATTTTATTCGATTTATTTTCAGTCTTCCATAAGTAGTTTAATTCATCAGACCACTTGACGTTTCATTTGTTTCAAAGCAAATTAATTTTTATTTTTTAGCTGATAAATTTTTAGCTGCACAAGCTATTAATTATATTCAATTAAATTTTTAATTGGGTAAAAAATTAGTTACAGCATATTTGATCATTATTATGATGAACATAAATTATCTAATTTTTAGATATATTTCTGATAAATAAAATTGAATTTATTCACTGTTAACTCTTAATGAAACTCCTAACAGAAAAGGACTCTCAGTTGAAGGAACACTCAGTTGATTCAGTAGAGGAGCCATAAAAATATATTTGGCCATATTGAAGAATAGCGATAGAGAAAAAGTTAAAAAATAGTTTATTAATTCAATGGTTCAATTTCTTAACATAAACAAATCAAGTCGAAATCCTGTAGTAAAAACATATTTTTCTGGTACAATGAAATATTTTGCTTTCAGATTTGGCTCAATCAGCAAACATACACACTGTATGACTGATGGAGTTTTGCAACAGTTTTTCTTCCAAATTTTTTTAAGCCATTCCAGCTTGTTGTTTTTTTCTTTCTTGGAAGTCATACAGGTAATAACTCTTTACATCAAAGCTCTAAGAAACAATGGGTAAACTTTATACCGAGGAAGAACTATTTATGTGCATGAGATTATTATTGTAGTGCTTTAACAATTGTCTAAACTGAAAATATTTGTCATAAACTCTAAAATGTTCAGATCCTTTTTTTTGTGTTGCTTACATTTGATTTACGAATAGGGTCACCACTGTCAGCAAGAAGAAGCAGAAGAGTATTTAAATTCCCATGTTTTGCTGCCACATGGACAGGAGTTTCTCCATCATCTGTTGTTATATTTGGCTGAGCTCCTGACTTTAGCAACATGATGGCACATTTTTCACCATCCTCTACTCGAGCAGCAATGTGCAATGGTGTCTCTTTTAACTTCCCACCTATAAAAACAAAATTTATTTGAAACTGAAATGAAATATCTGAAAAAAAATCAACTTACATAAATTTAGAAAAAAGAACCTATTAACTGTTTATCATTATTTTTGTTTTTATATAGTAAGCAGTGAGGTGGTGTGATTGAGACACTACTTCTAGGTGTTTCACTCTCTGCCAGCATGTAATAGTGGCTACGTTCACTCATGCCAACCTATTGTGTATTTGATTATTCCTCATTAAATAGTTTTTCTTAACTCTCTCACTTATTTAATTAAATTAACAGGTTATGGACCCTGGAAGCAACAATTTCCATGGTAGCAAATAAATTACATAAGTGTGTGATCATTAAGTGTAGTGCGGTTAAGTTAGTGATATGCATTTGTGGTTCTTGGAGTTCAAGACTCTCTTTTTTTGAAGTTTCGATTCTATAATCATGAATATTATCCTCAGGAAAAAATATTGACAAACTTGAAGAACAACCAAATTGGACTGATTTGAAATTTCAAATAATTATCCTCCTGAAAAGCAGTGAATTAATGGTGGGCATTGAAGGCGAGCTGGAGTATCCAGTCAAGCCAGTGGAAAATGCCTAATCTAAGGATGTTTCAGAATATAGCATCCAGTTAAACTCCCTTGAAAGAACTGAGTTTGGGGCACAGCAACTCATAGCCAACAATATGACTTCTTTTCATTGGAGAAATAGACAATAGTATCTGGGATGACTCCATCATCTTGGTATTGTGGTACATAGAAACTCTGCTTAGTTCAGATGTAGCACTTGCAGTTCAGTTTTTTTTTTCTTTCTACAAACAACTTGTTTACCTTTAAACCTAGTAAGTTCAGAGTATGTGGTTGAGTACCATCCCCAAATACACTAATTAACTAATTATAAGGCAGAACTATCAAAAGAACCATTTATGTCATTTTCGTGGGATGAGTTCAGTATAAAGCAGAAATTATTTTAAGGAAAAAAAAAAGAGTAAGGTTCATGATCCTCTTCTCCTACAAAACTAATTATAAATTATACCTCTAACATGGACATCTGCACCATAACCAAGGAGGGTTTCAACAACAGCTGGTTTTGCCGACTCCACTGCAATATGAAGGGGAGTGTAGTTGTCCTGTTCAAGAAAATATATTCATACATAACTTATTTAAGTAAAGTTCAAAAACATTAAAAACAAGCCTGAAAAACATACACTTGTAGTAACATCAACATGTTCCCCCTTTTGAAGAAGTGTGCTTATGATTCCAACATGGCCATATCTTGCAGCTGTATGTATGCTTCTTGCTCCTCTCTTAAAATACAAAGACAAATTAATTTGTATTAGATTCCAAGACATTATTTTCATTCCAAGCCCTTATAATGTTATAATAAAACAAACAAAAACTTTTTGTATAGTGATTAGAAAATAGACTCAGGTGAGTTTAGTAGTAACAGGCTCTTCTGCTATACATGCACTGCAGCCAAAAATTGTACTGTTAATAGTTCTTATTAAAATGTTCATTTTTTATTATATTTTTCTATATCTGGTACAGCTTGGATTAAAATCAACTCTACCAAATAATTATTTTTAAAACATTCGTTTTTTTGAGTAAATTACCTTATTAGGCATATGCAGATAGACACCTTTTTTAAAGAGCATTGTTGCACATTCGGCATGCCCATTTAGTGAAGCAATATGCATTAAAGTGGAACCATCCTTAGTTCTTTCAAAAATAGAAGCCTTGAACTTATCAGCCAACAATTCAATGATATTAGCATGGCCATATTCTGCAGCAAGGTGCATTGGTGTTCTGTCTATTAACAAAATAGAACTTAGAATTATAATTCATTTTTTTATAAAGACATCAAGAAACATATAGAATAAATTAAATTATTAGAAAAACAATACAATCAAGAGAGCCAAGAGGGAAGCCTGTAGTCATTGTAATTTACGAAAACCACGTAAAAAATTATGAGTATTACTAAAAACTTCCTTAACTCATTATTAATTTGTTCACAGTTAATTGATGTTTCTTATCATAAAAAAAATATTATTTAATGTCTTTGCATTTAATAGGAATTAATACCTTGATTGTCAGCAATAGAAGCATTAGCCTTCACACCATAAAAATATTTCACGAGAATGTCGTCTCCTTCAGCAGAAGCTATGTGAAGAGCAGTTTGACCTTCTCCCTTAACATGAATGTGGAATAATGAAAAATCAATAAAACATCAAAAGTAAATAAACAATTACTTTCAAAATAGAGTTTTGCCATAATTTAAAGTGGTTTATTGAAAAACAATTTTACTAGAAGTACCTACAAATTAGAGTTTTAAAAACAAAAAATGGTTAGTTAAATTAATGAACCTCATTTCCTCACAATCAAATAAAATGTTATTTTTGAACAGGAATTATGGAACTATTGTAGACTATGTAGGGTTTGGGAGATTTTAGGATGTAACTCTCACACTTTATCATGTGTTAGTTTTTTGATACATATATAAGTACATACACAAAAAAGGAATAAAATTCTGAAACATTAAGGCTTTCCACATTTTTTTTTTTTTTTACTTATCCACTATAATAATCCTTTCTGAATATGGTAGTGCCAGTAAAATCAAGGGTCATGTTTTAGCTCTGTGTGGATTCGTATAAGCAACGAACTGTAAAATATACTATAGAAAACTGTTAAATAATAGTTCACTTTTCAAGAAAAATTTAAAGTCCTTCATCACCTTGGTAATTTGAGAAAGAATGGGATATGAATGTAATTAATGAATTTAAGGGTGGTGAGAGTTAGGGTAGTGACATTTAAGTTTCAAACTTTTAAATGACTGTCATAATAAACAATATTGGCAATTCAATTTCAAATAAAAATGGCCTTTTGCACACAAACTACTCACTGAAGCCTTCAGAAAGTGGCATATTTCTTTTGGGCACAATAATGGTCTGTAATAATAGAATTGCCCTAATATTAGGGCGCATTAACCTTACTTACCTTGATAAGATAATGTAAGATTTACAAAGGACATAGCGATCTTCGGGTATAAGGACATTGGCTTATAGTGGAAAGAATAGATATTTGAATTAGTTATCATTAGAATTTGTATCTTAATTGTCAGAGCAAGACCAAAGAACGATGGAGGCCTGAGTTCCAATCACATTAGATTAATATTTTAGCCTAATATCTCAAGATTTTTAATATCTAATTAGAACTGAAACACAAAGATTTACAAAAGAGTTAAGTACTTAAGTTAGTAGTAAAAGTCTCAATTTATTCAACTGAAGAGTCTAAAATTGATAAATTTGCACTTTAATGTTTCTTGTATTATTTGACACACAGTTTTACTCCAAATATGAAAATAAGAGATTTATTTTTTTACATTGAGAGAATTTCCCTTTTAGTTGTATATATCTATGTTAGGAAAAAAAAAATAATGAGCTCGAAAAGGAATTATTATGCTCATATTTAGAGTGCTAAAAGTGATTATGGTTTCGTATAATCATTATTTACATATTATAGTGCATAGACCTTCCCCTATAGGAAGAAAACAAATTTAAACAGCTGAATGTACTCACATTTTGCCCATCGACCTGAGCGCCATAGTCGACGAGTATCCTGACCATATCAATGTCCCTCTTCCTTGCAGCCAAGTGTAAGGCCGTGTCTCCATTCTCAGTGGTAGCCCTTAGCTGCTCTAGGGTTGACTGCGAGAGGAGTTCCCTGCACATGCTTTGGTTTCCAGCTTCGACAGCGAGCAGCAGGGGAATTCTCCCTTTCTGTAAATCGGGAAGAGGGCTCTGTAGTACTCCACCTACTTTTTCCTTCCACTTGCGGGCCGGGGGTACCCCAGCCTGCAGCCTGTTTCTAAGGATGAAGTCCTGCTGTGTTTCCTCTGGGCTCATCCTACTCCCATCCAATTAAATCCTAACATCTTTTCCTTTTGGACACTTCTGTTCTGCCCCCTGTGCTCCAACGTGTATTACTTATAAAAGGAAAAAAAACAAATAAAATATGTGGCCCCAATAAAATACATTTTATGAAGTGAATAAAATATTATTTTCTGTACTAAAATTGAGATAGAATCGGCTCTTCAATGTTAACAAAATGCATTGTAGGAAGGCATCTATCTGTGAATGCATATTAGGATCACTTCCATGCGTGAATATAGATTGATTTAAATTAATGTCATAAAACTGTACAAATTTGTGCAATATTCTAAATATATTCTATTTAGAATCTTTACTAAATTTAGTTTGTGAGGGAAAAAGAGCACGTCACAAAAATGTAACACATATATAACTCGTCCCAATATTTCATAACTTCATTAGTATTGATATGTATGAAATTTGAACCCAATCTTTGTTGAAGGTAAAAAGACGGAAGGTCAATAGATGAATAATAAACGCAATATAGCTTCCGCTAAGTTATTTCTTACTCTAAGTGTTTCACGTTCTTTATGATGCCTCCTCAGGAGTTAAACATATATAATAAAAAGATTACTTACCACCGAGGTAGTCACGCTGACTGGCAAGATAAAGACATTAAAAATGTTGAACAGTGTGAAAAAACGATTGCAAAAGATTAGTTGAAGTTCGACTACAGACGAAGTATAGTCACTATTACATCTAATCGACTACTGGTTCATTTAATTCTTGAAGTGTTTGTGAAAATTCTAGTGAGTTAAATTATAAAGCGGAAAATAGATGCTGCATATATTGCAGGGCGCAAGAAAAAACAAAACAAAAAAAAACACAGATTTTTACAGTCGAAGAGAGATCATTTTAGCTCAGTAACATTTAAGTGAAGGATATCGGAAAGTAAAAGCATTTCTATGAACCAATATCCATATAATCACGGTGGCAATCTGAATAAAAATCCACACACACAAACAAAAAGCAATGTGAACAATGAAATAATGAAGTTTATCCTATTCTATTTTAATCCTTCAATAACAAACCAAATTAAAAAATACATTAATTTGTTATCTACTTTCATGACGTAGAAATTATAGATAAAGACAAAAACGTAACCAAGCAGAAAATAAAAAGAAATGTCCTCATAATTAAAAACAAAGTAATGTTGTGAACAAGAAACTGAGATATAAACTCTTCATTATATATTTATCAAATATCTTAATGAATGGCAAGTAGATTACAGTTTTTCATACTGTTGCGAAAATTAAATAGATGAATAATCCTTCAGAGAGAGAGAGAGTCGCGTATTTGGAAAGTGTGACGTAGATCAAAGCAGCCGACAGAAAGTTCTAGCCTCTATAGACTCTTCTAGCCCAGCCTCGAATGAACGAGACAATTCCCCTTTGATGTATGCCGACAACCTATAAAGAGCGGCCAGCTGCGAGCCAGTCAGTTTTATGCTCAGCGATCTTGATGGTCACATCAGTGTTACAGTGCGACTTAGTGCAGTGCGGTAAAGTGTTTTAGAAGAAGAACAGTGTTGTGCCGTGACTGTAAGTAACAGTTTAGTGCCGTGTTTAAGACAGTGCAGTGCCGCGAAGTAAAGGACAGTGCAGTGCCGCGAAGTAGAAGACAGTGCAGTGCCGCGAAGTAAAGGACAGTGCAGTGCCGTCTTTCTGTGAATTTCAGTGAATTATTGGACTGTGACTCATTGAAGAACAGTAACGCTATCAGTGTATACTGTGAGTAGTAATTAAGAATAATCACCAAGTTTATTGTGCATTATCCAAATACATTTTGCAGTGATAAAAACTGTGAAACTTGCGAGTATTTAATTTTGCAATCCAAAAGAACTCTTATTAAAAACGTTTATTACTGGTTTTGGTAATAAAAACGTAACAATACTGTACATAATTTTTAGTGTATTGATGTAATCAACTGATTTACATTGCTAGTCTCGATCTTGTCAGTGTTGAAATGACCACTTCGATGGTAAGGTCGAATCATTTTGTAATACATGTTCAGGTCCTGATGAGATGTTGTAAAGGACGTGAAACATGCAGAGGGAAGAATGAATAAGTGGAAGATATTGAATTTGCTTTTCACCTATTAACCTTCCGCAATTTTACGTTCAAGAAGGTATTGAGGTTGTACTCATGACGCCATTTTTGAAACTTTATTCAAATTTCCATTGATAAGATGTACAGGAGATAACGAAAATGAGGTCTGTTCAAGCAGTCACACACACACAAAATCTAAGTGTGTTTGTGTGTGTGTCTACGTGCTCGCGCGTGCGTGTGTGTGGGAGGGGTAAGTACTTAGATTTGAAAATACATTTTTGTCAATAACTTCGTTAATATTCGTTTTATCGAGAAACTATAGAGAACATGTTGTGTTTAGAATAACGATTTCGGTCCTATTCGTAATTCACTTTTATAAATTTCAAAATTTTGATTTCCAACTTACGGGATGACAATACAAAGACATTATTTGTGTTCTATGAAAATGCCTAAATAGAAGTGAAAATGTTTTGCACATAAGTTAAAGGAATGAATATTGTTAACATGCGATATTTTATACTTTGCTTCTGCTCTCAGGAGTGAGGGTTTAATTTGACATCAACATCTTTCTTAATATTGAATTTATCAGAAAGACGTAAAGGTCACATTATGTTAGAAATGTATTTTTTGTTGTTTAAATGTATGAATTTAGAAATTCTGATATCCATCTTCTGATCATAAAATGGGTGAATGTGCAGTTTAGTTTTATATATATTTACTTAGTGAATGAATTTTGTCACCATGCGCTATATTATGGTTTTCTACTATTCGTAGGAATGAGCGTTTACTTGGAATAACCTTAATAAATATCCACGGGAAACCAGTTTTATTTCAACCTTCTACGATGGGTTACACGGCCAGCTAATTACTTCCAACTTCATCTCATACTAGAAAATCCCTGAAAAGAATTTTTTTTCATTTTATTACGTTGAATGCCAGGATGATGCAACTGCTTTTTTTTTTTTTTTGTTACGGGGAGATAGATTTTTTTGACTTCATGAACTACCCCAATTATCATCCAATAGCTATTCCATGTCTCACGCGTAAAACAATCTCACGGCAATTTCACGAAAACAAAGGGATTAGCCAGAGCTTAATTAACCAAATACAATTTTTATATTTTCAAGGGAAACTATTATGAATTCATTTCGTCCATTGGCACATTTTTCTTCACGGGTATTAAAACTGATTGACTGTAAAGTTATTGTACTATACACGTTACTGGACATTTCTGATACTTGATGAAAATACCGGGATGGTCATAAGTTTATCCAATCTTTATATTTACAAGGGAAACCATTTCTATTTGTTATTATTATATAAACAGCTAGAATTAAATAAACTCATTAAATTAAATTATTACCCCTGTCTCGGCTAGAAAAGGGTGGTAACCTATCCCATCGGGCGTCGGACCATAATATTTAACATTGACAATAAAAGTGACAATAATGTGGGTTACAGGACATGAAAACAAATGTGAAACTCACCAAACATGCAACCCAGAGACAATCTTCTGACTTCAACTTAATCACCCTACCATACATAACATTTACAAATACTACAGACAGCAATAAATGAATGGCAAAAATGTTGACATAGAATATCAAAAAATCATCTGCGAGAAATCCTTGTATAAGCGAGTGGTCATCCAACAGACGGGACAATAAACGAGACGCAGTTGTAATAACGAGACTTAGGATAGGACACTCACATTTAACGCACTCACACCATTTGACAAGAACAGAAAGACCTCTATGTAGAACATGACATGAACCATTAAACACATTGACTAACTGCAGGAGCATTGAATACTTCGAGACTCCACGCAACATGTACGAGCTTCTTACAAACAGGAGCCCACCTATTGACGTTAAATCACCTTAAAAAATTGAATTTGTTTTACAAAATTTAGCGTCTCTCCTTTTTGATTTTGACATGATGAGAAATTTAATATAATTTTGAACAATTTTAGATTATGTAAATCTATTAGTATATACAAGTAACATAGTTTTTATTTATTTTTTAATTAAACAATGTTTAATTGTTCTCTTTAATACTAGTCTAATGTTTATTTGTTTTTTTATTACTTGTATTTAATGTTTATTTAACGCGTTTAATTTTATTTTTGTTGGTACTGTTTTTTGTTATTTTTCTATAATTTTGTTTTTATTTCACATTGTTAAATTTTGAGCCAAATCGCCTAGTTGCGGGTGGTCCTGTATAAATAAATATAACATTTAAATGTTTATTTTCATTTGGTAGAACACCTTTTGGTCGTATTTTCAGAGTTAATTTAGGGGTTATGACATTTTAGTGAGGAAAAATGGATTTATCAAATGAAAGATTAGTCAAGCAACATAAGATGTTTTATCTTTAGTTTAGTTTTGTGTTTATAGGATTAATATGATTTGGGCAATCAACAACTAGGTTATTATGTCCTTTATAGTAGGATACTGCTGTTAACAGATCCCTGTTTTACTTTATGTCTTAAATAATATCAATTAATATATTGTAAATACCGCTCTTGTCTTGGGTATTAAATTTAATAATTTTCTATACAATTATTTCTTAACTAAATCTATAAAGACATTTTTTTATATTTATATTTACTTAAAGATGTGTGATAGTAACACGAGTTACGTTGTACCTATTTACACTTCTTACTACTGGCTTAATATTTTTAACTGCCTTTATAATTAGCCAATAATTAATAATTATTGTACATTTTTTAATACTGACATTTTTCTATTTGTGTTTATATATCCATACGAATTAGAATAAATTTCTGGGTATATGGGTTTATAAAATATTTCTTAGGTAAAATTTGGAGTTCGTGATCATGACTTTCTTGTTCTTATTTCACGTGGGCTATAACACGCGATGAAATGCTTTGGTAAACATACCATCTAGGAATTAGGTTAAAACCAGAACGTTGCTCTATTTTAAACCTTATTAAGTTTTTATTACCAGCTTGCATAAGAGTCGGGAATTTGGACGTACTTGATGCCTAGTGTGGTTGAGTTATATATGGTCTTCTGTATACACCAAACAAGTTAATACAACTAGAAGGATCTTGACTTATTAATATTTGGGATTTTAACAATTTGTATACTTACGAAACTACAAAGCAAAATAGAAAAGATTAATTTTGATAGTATAGAGATTATTGAAGAAAGTATATATATTTCAATATATGCAGGACCCTGGTCTGTAAAAGTATGTTTGATAGTTAAAAAAACGTTGTCAATGGACGTAATACTTTGTGTCTAGACTAATGAAGGGGTTGTGTTGGGGCGATAAAACTCTATAAATATCTTTTTGAAATTAGCTAACTAACTAAAGTTAATCAACTATATGTTATTTCTTTTTTTGGGGGGGGGGCGCAACTCCTTACCTGGAAAGGTATTAAAATGTATTTAGTTGTTTATTAAAGGGTACTTTGTGCTACTAGGGCTAATTGAGATGGGTTATCTACAGGTTACCACCATTTTCTAGACAGGGTGGGACTAAGGATTTTATTTAATGAGTTCGACACTAAATAAATTCCTATTGACCAAGCGGGAATCGAACTCACCACTCTAAGTTTTTGAGGTTAATGCTAGTTATAAATAATGAAATCATATTATTATTTTGTATTTGGTTATCAATTATGAAATCATTTATTAACAATAAAATGATTAAAGTTTATAATATTTTTAATTATAAATTTGTAAATAATGTTTTATAATTTTATAAAGAATAATTTGCTCTGATAACTTTTATACGTTACAGCGTGGTTAATGGCACCTAAGAATTGATTCACCAGCTGAGGACGGAACTTGGCGCAGTCTAATCGAATCACGAACTGTCTTATGCTTCATCAATTTGTCTTAGAGATTAAAAACATTGTAAAATATTATTTAGGAGACTGTAAATCAAAACATCAGCAGCTACTTCCGCGCTTTTTTGTGTAATATTTATAAATTAACACCTACGATTTATAGCATTCGTTTCGTAAACTAATTTTGGGAGTAATTTTTAAAGTAATGAGTATTTAAAGAGAGCTTATAAAATCCTAGGTAATTAATTGAATAATGTGGATTTTGAATGAGTTTGAGAAAAGTTAAAGAGAAACAATATGAATTCAGATAAACTATCAGATTATTAACGCCTATATTCTGTTTAAATACATGGCTAATAGCCACCTACAGAACCTGCAATTAATCCCTTGGAGTTAGCCTTAGTAATTATAAAGTGAATGCTAAACACAGAACAATTTGGATTCTCATTTTATTTAATGTTTGATCTAGCATTGAAAAATGTGTAAGTTGCTAGCAATAGAAATCGTGATAATACGTTGTTAAGCTATCACTTGCTATTGAGTTACTAGTAGTTAAATGATATGTAGATTTATATAAGCAATCTGGGAGGAGTGTTATTTCGGAAACAATTAGGACACATAGTTTTCATGTTGCGAAATAAACATTAAAACCGTCCGTAGATTAGGCTAGTGGGGGGATTATTATTTAGGCTAGGAAAACTATCTCAAAATATACTAAAATTGTTTTTACTTATAAGTTTATATTGAATTTACTATAACATTTATTATATGAAATTTTAGACTTTTTTTTTTTTTAAATTAGTAACTCTATTAATATTTTAAGAAAAAAGTAAACCTTCACTGTATTGAACATTTTGTGCACTTTATCAACTAACTCCAACGTAGAAATTATATGCAGGGTTTAGAGCTTAAGGGACCTAAATTATGAAATATTAAATCGGTGAATATTAAGTCCTAAGCTAAAAAACTATATTTTACTGGAAGGATACTTAAGCGATTTTTTTAAACATATATAAAACATAATGGTTCTTATAAATATTGATATCGAGTCAAGTAGAGTCTGTAGTTAATTTAATATAACGTTCAAGTTAATATTGAAGTATCTTTCAACAGGGAAAATGAGAGCCTTTGTGCTCTAAGGTCTTTCTTCATATTTAATAAATATACTTCGTCCATTTTAGCTGAATAATAATGCGTACTGTGTTGATGAACTAGTCTGTTTCATTTCTAAGACATTTGTTCTACTCTTCTCAAAGAACAATAATAATAAAAAAATATGTTACTTATCTTTAGCGGGGAAATGAAGGTTGTAGCGCTGGTTTGGGGAGAGTAAGAAATGTAATGACAAGGGTGGGAGTGGTGGGGAGGACTGGTGTCGGTCGGGAACAGGGGATTCTCAGCCCGGATCCTACACATGCAATCGCGGCCCTTTTCTGGAATCGAACAGCAATACTTTGGGACAAATGGTTCCCCGACCTTCGTGTCCTCTTTCTTACACCACTTTCAATCATTCTTCTACCTCTTCGCTCGAGATAAACTAAAAGAGGCCCTTCTCTTGGAACGTTACGAACTAAACGAGATTCGTTGGTGAATGTGTTCCATATGAAAGCTAAGAAATGAATAATTTCTCTTGTGAGGAGTCTGCTGAACGTCCGCCAAACAAAGAAGTTGCCTAATAAAGGAATTTGCATAAAAATGTCAAGGAGATGGATATCCATCTGGCTAGCCAAAACACTCCTATTTTTGAAGTGCTTTTATTTTAACATCTGTATAACACCAATTATTATAGTTAACGAACTCCACCTTTCCTATTGTATCTAAAGCTAATATGATGAGAATTTCATCAAAGGTTAATAAGCACATCGGCAATTCTGTAATTTTCAAGAAATTATATTAAAATTTTATAGAACGTATGATTTTGAAGACCAATTTTAAAGATGAAAATTAATTCTTTAAATATATTTATCAATCTTCAGTCGTACAAAATAAAGAATTGTAATCGGTTAAAACAAACATTTTTAGGAGAAGGTGATATATACCCACTATTGTTTGAATTTTCCTCATATGTGACATTCGGTCTGATGAAAAGGAAAGAGGCAGCAATTCTTTCTATATATTCATACAGACACCTATTAACATAACATTTTTTAAGTAAATGGATCGTCTTTTGACACTCATTTACTATGATTTCCCAATATTTCAGAAGATCGTGTCGTGTAACAGCAGCAGCGTATATCCCTGTTCGTCCTAGAGCACATTGTCAAACATGTTTCCTTTTCGAAGTGTCCAATATTAAATCAAAGTCAGAAACAACGTTTTTCTGACTTTGATTTAATATTGGTCTGTATGAAAAAAACCAAATAACATTCATGTTAATATGGATATTAATTAATTTAAATATTTATACATACCCCGTCCTTACTTGTCCGTATGTCTCTGCCTGCACTGGCTAATAACGCCCTCAAGATACTGGTGGCAGTACCAGTCTGTCTGCATGAAACCAGATGCACTGCCGTTTGTTGTTTTGGCTAAAAAATAAGGAGTAAATAGTTAGTGACATAATTTAGTTAAAGAAAAGTGACTGTTCAAGGCTATATATATATATATATATATATATATATATATATATATATATATATATATATATATACTAGCTCAGATACCCGGCTTCGCCCGGGAATTCATTTGAGGCTGAAAGCTGTGGTATTTTTTGGCAAGGCTTTACTTTGCACAATATTTTGTCATTTACCCGTCCCAGTGTTTTGGGTTAATACCCGTCGTTTCTGTGGATTTGTTAATAATAAAATTATTTTTTTATGTGAGACTTCACTGTACCGCATATTGTCATATTTCCCGTTTCCTGTGCATTATGCATAGATTTGTATTATTAATGAGAAAATATTGACATACATTTCAATCAATTTTTTCAGGTGAGGTACCTGGTAGTTCATATTGAAAAGAAGTGTTATACTTCGGTATACGACGAAAGTGTATATAACAAAAGTTACTCTAAATAACAAAATAAATAACTTGTGTTATGTGCGTAATTGCCGAAAATGCAATAGGAAACGAAATATCGCTATTTTAATTTCAGGCCTCCCTTATAACCCCCACTCCTATTCGTCTCAGAGAATATTAACATAGCCTAAAGTCTAAGTTGGGCTAGTAGTAATGTACATACCAAGTTTCATAAAATTCGGTTCAGCCGTTTATGCGTGAAAAGGTAACAAACAAACAAACAAACAAACAAACATACACGAAAGAAACAAAATGCAGTTATGGTGTCTGTGACATGTGAAACGAAAAGTAATCGTGAAATTTCGCGAAAAAAATCAATGTACAGACAGAGGTTACAATTTTTTTTATATATATATATATATATATATATATAAAATTGTAACCTCTGTCTGTACATTGATTTTTTTCGCGAAATTTCACGATAACTTTTCGTTTCACATGTCATAGACACCATAACTGCACTTTGTTTCTTTGGTGTCTGTTTGTTTATTTGTTTGTTTGTTACCTTTTCACGCATAAACGGCTGAACCGAATTTTATGAAACTTGGTATGTATATTACCACTAACCCAACTTAGACTTTAGGCTATATTAATATTCTCTGAGACGAACAGGAGTGGGGGTTATAAGGGAGGCCTGAAATTAAAAATAGCGATATTTCGTTTCCTATTGCTTTTTCAGCAAATATGCCCATAACAAAAGTTGTTTATTTTGTAATTTAGAGTAACTTTTGTTATATGCACTTTTGACGTATACGGAAGTATAAATGAGTTATACGCTAAAAACTATAGCGGGAGTCCACAATTTTATTTGGCACAAAAGACTCAACCGAACTAAACCAAACTCGGTATGTGAATTAGCATTAAAACCTTCCTTATAATAAGCCATACTAACATTTCTACGGACGGGCAGGAGTGGGGGTTATAAGGAAGGCCTGAAATTAATAATAGTGATGTTTCGTTTCCTATTGCATTTTCGGCAAATATGCCCATAACAAAAGTTGTTTATTTTGTAATTTAGAGTAACTTTTGTTATATGCACTTTTACCGTATACGGAAGTATAAAGGCGTTATAGGCTAAAAATTATAGTGGGAGTCAACAATTTTATTTGACACAAAAGACTCAACCGAACTAAATAAAACACTCAGTATGTGTATTAGCACTAACGCCTTCCTTATAATAAGCCATACTAACATTTCTAGGGACGGGCAGGAGTGGGGGTTATAAGGGAGGCCTGAAATTAATAATAATGATTTCCTATTGGGGTTTCGGCAAATATGCACATAACAAAAGTTGTTTATTTTGTTATTTAGAGAAATTTGCTCAACACTTCTTTTCAATATGAACTACCAGGTACCTCACCTGAAAAAATGAATTCAAATGTATGTCAATATTTTCTCCTTAATAATTCAAATCTATGCATAATGCACAGGAGACGGGAAATATGACAATATGCAGGACTGTGAAGTCTTACATAAAAAAATAATTTTATTAATAACAAATGCCAACAACGGGTATTAACCCTAAACACTGGAACGGGTAAATGTCAAAATATTGTGCAAAGTAAAGCCTTGCCAAAAATATACCATCACCATTCAGCCTCAAATGAATTCCCGAGCGAAGCCGGGTATCTGAGCTAGTATATATATATATATATATATTAAGAATTATGTATACATATATTTTAAGAATTATGAAATTGGACTTTACACTGTTCATTTGATTTGTAGAACCACGTTTTCAGGAAATTCAACTAAGAAAAGTGCGTCACGCAGGGGCTGCGTTAACTAAGCAGATTTTCCAAGTGCGCCACGTATTTGCATTTATCTCAAAACTTAAAAGTACAATGAGAACAATATTTGGTATTTAAGCTTCAAATAAAGTACTTCATAACATAATAGAATATTGAAAATATGAGATGAGTAGAAGTGGGGCTTTACAGATGACCGAAAACTAAAAAATGCAAATATTTGATTAAATAATCAAGATAGTGAAAAGTGTAGATTACAACATTTATAGAACATTACATTTGCAATAAGATAGATTCTATACAACTTTTCGATCCGACGCATAATAACGGAATTTTCGAAATTCTATTAAATTTGCTACAGGGCAATGGGATTAGACCGTTAGAAGAAAAAATTATAATAAAATATAGGAGAATATTGTTAAATATAATTATGAAAGGAAAAATAAAAACGTGTAAAAGCTCTTTGTATTTTAGTAATTGAAGCTGGAAGCTCTAAATGTTTTTATGATTCTTATGCTAGCGTAAAACTGAATATCGATGGTACCAATTTTTCATGTTGAAGTAAGTATTTAAGACTATTTTGAGTAATCTTATTTCGAAGGAAGACATTACCTTCACTCTACAATTATAGTTACTATAATTATGTATTTAATAAGCTTTAATTTATGTCAGTAAATATATAATTGAAGAAATTTATGCTGATTACACTGCTGCTTTAGAATAACAAGCTGAATAAAATAGTATTCACAGTAAATCTTGCATAAATAGATATTCGAATAATGTATTAAAAAAATGAATACTTACTCCACCGAGAGCGTAAACGTCAACACCCTTCTTCGTTAGCAGGAGCTTGACAACATCTTCTCTTGAATGCATGGCAGCAAGGTGTAACGCATTGTAATTATCCTGGAAAAAAAATCAAATGATCAGTGACTCATTATTATCCTTTTCATCCTGATTATTAGCATCATAGGAAAAATGTAAGGATAGTTCCCTACTGAAATTTATGCCCCTATTGATAAGATTTATCAACTTCTTCAAAGAATTTTAATATTGGTAATGCAATTTATTTATTTTTTAAATATATTTTTGGAGCTTAGATTATCCGTATATGTTAAGGAGTTGATCTAATTGCATTTAGATAACTTTGAGTTGAGGGTTGGATTCTTGCGTGGGCAAAGGGATATTTATAATTACAGTTTCACTAAAAATATTCCCAGGGCCTTATTCAAGATTCTAAGCAATTGAGCAACCGATTCCAAAAATAGAAAATTCAAGATTACTGTTGAAAAACACTATCGTACCATATTAAAGAAAATATTACGTGTAGATAATGTTATTTTTATGGAGGAAATTAGTATTAATATTCTATTTAAATTTGGTGAATTAGCATAAAGTGAAATGTTTAATTTATTATATTTTCCATCTTCTTAGCAATCCTTGCGTTGATAAAAAAAATATAAATAAAACATATTTATTTACTTTTTGCCAGTTGATTTTATCGAAAATAAGTCTTACGAATCTACTGTAATTCTAGGGTAATTTATCATAAATGAATTTGGTAGGTTTTTAACTTTTCTTTTGGATAAGAGCACGGATTCCGTTTTTATTATGCTTACAGTAAAGCCCAGATTTATCATCCAGTCACTAATTTTATTTAGAGCAGTCTGATGATTCACGTTAATACATGCTGTCAATTGATTTTCCAGCACTGTAAACAAACATATTATTAACACACAACATTCCTTTGACGGATTCATTGATAATTCTGAGTAAAAACTAATACTGAAATCAGAACTTCACTTCAGAGCTTCACTTAAAAAAAAAAAATAATTGTTCAAATAAAAATTGAGGCCTCTCAAGGAACTAAAAAGGTATAGAACAAGAACTATAGAGAGCTAAATTTGCACAAGATAGGTCGTATAACATCGAATGTTGTCCAGCATGGATGTAAATTGGGAAGAATACTGCCAAGTGCTATACTCTGGCGCTCTGATGATGAAGGGAGTATAAATTACTGAAAGCGCTAATCGCTTATAAAATCATTTAAAACAACTGAAAAATTAAATTAAATTATTTATTAACGTGCACTTTTTGTAACTAAGGCTAATTGGGACGGGTTATTAACAGGTTACCACCCTTTTCTAGCCAGGGTAGGACATAGGACGTTATTTAATGAATTCCGTCACTAAATAATTTCCTTTGCCAAGCCGAGAATCGAACTCGCCACTCTAGGTTTACCATGTGAGATTAAGGCGTACGCTTTAACTCACATGGCTAACCTGAGCCCCAAATTATTTATTAACGTCCAATTTTTGCAACTATGGCTAATTAGGACGGGTTATCTACAGGTTACTACCCTTTCTTAGCCAGGGTGGGACTCCTGAAAAATTGTGTTTTTGATAAACCTGATTTGTCACCCTCACCACCAATAGAAATATCAAGAAGGTATTCTGAAATGCTGTCTAGCACCAGACCATTTAATTTTTCATTTTATTCACAGAATACTTCAACGTGGTTATTGGCAATAGGCTATTTTAATATTCTACATCATGACTGAATTCAACAGGTGTGCTAATTAAAGTTTAAAATTATCACAGAATAATCAACATGACATTCTAATATTTTTATTTTTAAGAAGTAGTTTTTATTATAGTATGTATAAGGTATTTTTAGTTTGTTCTCGTATGAGTTTGTTTTTCGTGTTTTATTATTATTTTTTTTTTTTTGTGTGTGTGCTCCTCTTATATCTGTGTATTCAGTTTGAGAAGATTGCGTGCGCATTGATCTGTAGAGAAGTGCTATCCGCCATCTTCGACCTCCCCCTTCCTAGTAATTCAAAGTCTTCCTTCATTTTTACAGGCATCGATTTTCCATAAACTGCCTGCTCTCAGATTTCATTCTCAAAGGATAGTCTACTCAATCTGCTCAATGATTATTCCGTTTTCCAAGTCATATTGCATCAGTATTTTATTTTCTAAAACATTTATTAATTTAAGATTTGAAAGGAGTTAACTCAGACTTTCGCCAGAATTAGGATTTTACCGGAAATTTTATTGTAATTTATTGAAAGGATTCCAAAAACATAAGCAGGAGGTTATTACTAATAACTTAATACTAAAATTAATTTTGTTTTTAATTCTAGCTTCAACGTATATTCTAAGATATAAGTACTTAAATTTGTTAGTTGATAATTGAGTCCACAATGTATTTTTCAGATCTAAAGTTACATTTACCAATAGCAATTTCTAATAAACTTAAAAAGGAAGAAAAACAATAAAATAAATTTATAAATAAAAATTGTTTTACTCTGAGATAATATGAATACATAGGAAAGGCATAAGTTTAATTTGGAACATTTACAAAAAATGATGATTTTAAGTGAATGCGAAAGGGATGCTAGAATTTAAAAAAGTCCGTCACGCAGCGGATGCGTAAACTAAGCAGATTTCCCACGTGAAAGTTTACAATAGAGAAATTTCACGAGAGCTGAGCAATCAAGGAAACGGCCGAACGAGCTTTTGGCGGGAAAGTCACTCGACCGTTAGCCGTCGATTTAATAAAAATGCAAATATCTCAGTTAATATTCAAGATAGAGAATAAATGTATATAACAATATTTATAGTAAATGTAATTTGCAATAAGATTGATTCTGTACAATTTTTCGATCCGACGTATAGTAACGGAGATATTTCGAATTTTCGAAAATCCTCCCCTTTAAGCCCCCCCTCCCACTGGTCTGATTTCAGCCGTTAACGAACTTGATCTTTCTTTTTACATAAAACGACTAAATATCGAGTTTGGTAACGATTAAACAAAAATTGCGACCGCTAGAGCGGTAACAGTCAAATATATATATAGATAGATATATATTTACAGTTTTGAACGGACCTCATTTTTGTCAACTTCTAGGTAGGATCGATGGACATTTGAAGAAAAATTTCGAAAATTCCGTCATGAGTACAACCTCAATAGCTGATTTCCCTTAAGGGAAATCTGCTAAAAGTCAGTCACGCAGGAGCTGCGTAAACTAAGCAGATTTCCCACGTGAAGGTTTACAATTCATAAATATACATACAGGTAACACTACTGTGAATGTTAAGTGAATAAATACAAACGGTAATGAGAAATCTTTATATATTATATATTATATATATATATATATATATATATATATATATATATATATATATATAAAATTGTAACCTCTGGGAGTACATTGACTTTTTCTCGAAATGGCATGATAGTTTTTCGTTTCACATGCCATAGGCACGACAACTGTTTGTTTGTTACTTTTTCACTCATAAACGGCTGACTTTTATGAAAACTGGTACGTATATTACTACTAACCCAACTTAGACTTTAGGCTATATTAATATTCTCTGAGACGAACGGCAGTGGAGGTTATAAAGGGGGCTGAAATTAAAAATAGCAATATTTCGTTTCCTATTGGTTTTTCGGCAAATATGCACATAACGAAAGTTATTTACTTTGTTATTTAGAGTAACTTTTATTATATACACTTTTGTCTTATACCCAAGTATAAATGAGTAGTTATTCGCTAAAAACTATTGTGGGAGTCAACAATTTTATTTGGCACAAAAGACTCGACCGAATTAAACAAAAAGTCCGTCACGCAGGGGCTGCGTAAACTAAGCAGATTTCCCAAGTGAAGTTATACAATAGAGAAATCTCCATGCGAGAGCTGAACAGTTACGGCAAAGGGGCGAACTAGCTTCTGGCGGGAAATTCAAAATCCGTTATCGGCCCAAATTTAATAAACATGCAAATATCTCGGTTAATATACAAGATAGGGAATAAATGTATATAACAATATTAATAGTAAATTTAATTTGAAATAAGATTGAGTCTGTACAATTTTGCGATCTGACGTTTAGTAACGGAGATATTTAGAATTTTCGAAAATCCTCCCCTCTAAACCCCCCCTCCCACTGGTCTGATTTCAGCCGTTAACGAACTTGATCTTTCTTTTTACATAAAACAAGTAAATATAGACTTTGGTAACGATCAAACAAAAATTGCGACAGCTAGAGCGGTAACAGACAAATATATATATATTTGTTACTTTTTCACTCATAAACGGCTGACTTTTATGAAAACTGGTACGTATATTACTACTAACCCAACTTAGACTTTAGGCTATATTAATATTCTCTGAGACGAACGGGAGTGGAGGTTATAAAGGGGGCTGAAATTAAAAATAGCAATATTTTGTTTCCTATTGGTTTTTCGGTAAATATGCACATAACAAAAGTTTTTACTTTGTTATTTAGAGTAACTTTTGTTTTATACATTTTTTCTTATAACAATGTATGAAGCAAGTGATTTGCGTATATTATGTCCTTTGACCTTTAAGTTCTGCCGCTTCCCTGCCGACCTCATTTTGGTCTATGTTTACATGTCACTTGATGCTTATACTTTTAGCAATGTAGTGTTACTCTCAGAAATATGAATATTTGTATTTATCATAAATAAATAATTTAAAAGGATGAACGCTGGGGAGGTGCACCCAGTGATTTCTGGTATTTATTAACTCTGCTCCGTTAATATATGGTATACTTTACTGAACACACTATGTACCAATATGAATATATAGTTCACAATCGAGGCATACAAAAGAGTATTTTTAATAGCGACGTACCTAAAACAGTCGCCACTGTTGGGCTTTGTACCTCATCAAGGGAAAGAAACTTTTATTCATACATGGCTTGGAAGGCAGAATACTTTCAATGATTATGAATTATATGGTCCATTACGTTATAAAAAAAGACTAAATGCATAGGAGACTGGAAATATAAAAATATTGAGGATAGTGAAGCTTTACATAACAAATAATTTTATTATTAACAAATCCACAGCAACGACGGGTATAAACCCTAAACACTGGGGCACGGAAATGTTAAAACATTAAAAAATAGCATCATCATTCAGCCTCAAATGAATTCCCGAGTGAAGCCGGGTAATTTAGCTAGAGGGGTGTCAAACAGTGGAGAGGGATTGACTGGGGACTTATTTCCATTTATTCTTCAAAACTAAAATTTCTACCCGACTCTTACGGGAAGACAATACGCCCAGACGGGAAGTGTAGTTGCAACCCTCGAAGCCTTGCCCAAAAAAAAAATACCATTATCATTCAGCTTCTAATGATTTCCCGGGCGAAGCCGGGTACCTTAGCTAGTGTGTGTGTGTGTGTGTGTGTGTATGTATATATATATATATATATATAAGTGTTATGCGTGTTATTGTTCCAGGGATCCCAATTCTTGTCTCATCGTTACCAAACTCGAAATATAAGTGTTTTACATAAAATGAATGATCAAGTTCGTTAACAGTTAAAATCGGGCAGGGTAGAAAGAGAGAATATGAAAAATTCAAAATAGCTCCGTTATTATAAATCGAAACGAAACATTGTATAGCACAATCGTATGGCAAAGTAAATTGCCCATAAATGTTGTTATATTCATATTTTCTCTATCCTGAATATTTAAACGCGGTATTTGCAGTTTTCAGCCTTCAGTAAATCTCCACTCCTAATCATGACATATTTATAATAATCTATTATAAACCTGTCATGAACTACTCCATTACAAGCATAAATACCAAATATAGTTTTCATTGAACTTTTACTGTGTCAGATACAAGCAAATAAATAGTGTGAAGGCGTTATCATTTTTAAGATGTTGTGTTCTTTACTCAAAAATATATATATACTATTTGATTTTTAAATGAAGTTTTCAACACTAAAGGTGATATTAATTCGTTGCTAAAACCAGACGAGGGGGAGGGGCTAAAACTTGGGTAAAGAGGTAGGAATTCGAAAATTCAAAATCTCCATTTTTATGAGTCGGATCGAAATATGTTATAGAACCAATCATGTTAAACTATTGATTGACTACAATTGTAGCTGTATACACTTTTCGTAACTCAAATCTCAAGTGAGTTATTCGAACATTCTTGTTTTTAGCCTTTGGTATACCCCTACTTCTACTCATCAGAGTTTTACTTATAAAATGTAAATACATGGTGAGATGAGATCACTACTCAGTCATTGCAGAAGGTGGGAAATCTGCTTAGTTTACGCAGACCCTGTGTAACGGACATCTTAAATTATTCAGATTTACAACTTACTCAAACTCCATCTTAAACATTACAGAATGATAGCCAAATATGTCTATATTCTCAGTACAAAATGTACTGAAACGTACTAAAATTAAAACTTGTACTATAACTTGATTGATTTTATAAGGCGAGCATTGGTTAATTTGGATGTGGGAGTATTAATTTCAGTCTATCCCGAGTAACAGATTAACTATATATTACTGTAAGTATAAGTATATCTTAATATTGGCTAAGAAATGAGACATACAATCTTCACTATTTTTAAACTTTGCAACCCAAATGTGATATTAGATTATTATTTTAGGAGGTATAGTAATGAATAAAATATTCAGCTGCAGATTGAATGACTTCAGGGCAAAATAATATTTACTGAGAAAACGTATTTTATTTTAACCGTGGCATAGAAAGAGATACTTAGGTCTTTTAAATGAAAAGCAATTCAATGAATCTCATTTCCACATCAACAAAAAAAGTCCGTCACGCAGGGGCTGTGTAAACTAAGCAGATTTCCCACGTGAAGTTTTACAATAGAGAAATCTGCCTAATAACAACTGTAGTAGTAAGAAACCTCTAAACCTAAAACATTATTTAGGGCGTAATAACCCAGAGGTTTCTAGCCCCAAAAAACAGTTAACCTAACCTCTAAACCTATTCACGAGGGACGAGTAGTTATGGAAACGGCCGCCAGAGCTCTCGGCGGAAAGTTCGAACATAGCCTACTGGTGACCACACGCAGATTACAAATGCAAATATCTCGGTTAATATTCAAGATAGAGAATAAATGCATATAATAATATTTATAGTAAATTTAATTTGCAATAAGATTGGTTCTATACAATTCTTCGATCCAATGCATAATAACGGAGATATTTCAAATTTTTGAAAATCCCCCCCTCTAAACCCCCCCCCCCCTCCCACTGGTCCGATTTCAGTCGTTAATGAACTTGATCTTCCTTTTTACATAAAACGATTAAATACCGAGTTTGGTGACGATTAAACAAAAATTGCGACCGCTAGAGTGTTAACAGACAAATATATATAGTTTTGAACGGACCTCATTTTCGTCATCTCCTGGGTAGGATCGATGGACATTTGAAGAAATTTTTCGAAAATCGCGTCATGAGTACGACCTCAATAGCTGATTTCCCTTAAGGGAAATCTCCTAAAAAAATCCGTTGCGCAGAGCAAACTAAGCAGATTTCCCAAGTTAGGATAATTAGGGTCTCCCAAAAAAATGAAAGATCTTTTTTTTTAACGCATACCCACTAATTACTTTTAAATGCTGCCGAAACAATTGTAAACAAAAGTCCGTCACGCAGGGGCTGCGTAAACTAAGCAGATTTCCAACGTGAAGTTTTACAATAGAGAAATCTGCCTAATAACAGCTGTAGTAGTAAGTAACCTCTAAACCTATTCACGAGAGGGACGAATAATTACAAAAACGGCCGCCAGAGCTCACGGCGGAAACTCCGAACATAGCCACTGCTGCCGAGCACATGCAGAATACAAATGCAAATATCTCCGTTAATATTCAAGATAGAGAATAAATGTATAGAACAATATTTATAGTAAATTTAATTTGCAATAAGATTGATTCTATAATATTTTTCGATCCGACGTATAGTAACGGAGATATTTTGAATTTTCAAAAATCTCCCCCTCTAAACCCCCCCTCCTACTGGTCCGATTTCAGCCATTAACGAACTTGATCTCTCTTTTTACGTAAAACGCTTAAATATGAAGTTTGGTAACGATTAAACAAAAATTGCGACCGCTAGAGCGTTAACAGACAAATATATATATATATATATATATATATATATATATATATATATATATATATAATTTTGAACGGACCTCATTTTCGTCATCTCCTGGGTAGGATCGATGGACATTTGAGGAAATTTTTCAAAACTCGCGTCATGAGTACGACCTCAATAGCTGATTTCCCTTAAGGGAAATCTGCTAAAATTGCGTGGCCATAGCACCACGGTAACCCGTGCCGAGTTGCAACGCAACATGCATTACATACTAAAAAATCCGTCACGCAGGGGCTACGTAAACTAAGCAGATTTCCCACGTGAAGTTTTACAATAGAGAAATCTGCCTAATAACAACTGTAGTAGTAAGAAACGTCTAAACCTATTCACGAGGGACGAATAGTTACGGAAACGGCCGCCAGAGCTCTCGGCGGAAAGTCCGAACATAGCCGACTCCTGCCGACCACACGCAGAATACAAATGCAAATATCTCGGTTAATATTCAAGATAGAGAATAAATGTATAGAACAATATTTAAAGTAAATTTAATTTGCAATAAGATTGATTTTGTACAATATTTCGATCCGACGTATAGTAACGGAGATATTTCGAATGTTCGAAAATCCTACCCTCTAAAACCCCCCTCCCACTGGTCCGATTTCAGCAGTTAACGAACTTGATCTTTCTTTTTACATAAAACGACTAAATATCGAATTAATATAATTAATTGGTAATTATCAAACAAAAATTGCGATCGCTAGAGCGGTAACAGACAAATATATATATATATACAGTTTTGAAGGGACCTCATTTTCGTCATCTACTAGGTAGCATCGATGGACATGTGAAGAAAAATGTCGAATATTCCGTCATTGAGTACAACCTCAATAGTTGATTTCCCTCAAGAGAAATCTGCTAAAAGTGCGGAAGCTTCATTTTTGCTTGCTAGCTATGTTAATAAGAGCATTGCACTCGTGCATTCAACATGTCAGCGAAGTTGCATAGTTCCAAAAATATTTTCAGTAGGGAACAAAAAACATCAAGTTACTGGTTCAAAACTTCCCTCTAATGCAGTGAATTTAATTGTAAATGAAAGAGCAAATATTACTATTCGTGAGCACATTATTATTTGGGAAGAGGCACTTATAACGACTACATCATTATCTAACTGTGATAAGAAACTAGTTACCCTTCAAGTTTGGGGAGATTTGAGAAAAAATGCAAAAAAAACCCCAAGAAGTGTTTGATCAGCGTAGACAGTATTTTCACAAAAACTTGAAACATTTGTTTCATGCTGGTGCAATTTAATTAATGAGGATAAATGAAGACAGGATATTTTTGCAAAAAGCAGAGAGAGCCAGGTTGACCTGGTCGTTTAGGAAGAGTCGACAAAAATGACAATTGACCGAAAAAGAGGAAGGAGCACCCCTTCGAATCGTTGAAGAGCAAAAGCGGCACTCTTAATATGTTTCATCCTTAAATCCTTCATCTTCATCTTATGAAGCACTTTATGAACATGTCTTCTGTGTCTGGCATATCAGATTTCCAAGAATATTTGCCTGTTGCAACCGACAGCACATAGCCCAATACTATTAAATCTTCTGTGAGGAAAGATTCTATCACTCCAAAATTTGTTGCTGTATTACATAGGTGCAGTTAAGTATAAAAAAAAAAAAAAAAAATCTGTGTTCATTATAGAAGCAACTATTGATGCCTTCGGACAAAATCATGACGGATGGTTTATAAGTATATAACAACATTGGTAGGCAATTCATTTTTCAATAAGATCGGGTCTACATAAACCTTTTCCCCTAAGAGAAATCGGCTAACAGCTGAACTTGGAACAAAAGTAACTATTATTCGTTATAGGGCAAGGAATGTGATATTGCGGCATACTGGGCCAATTTGATAGGGATCTAAGTAGGTCTTGGGCTGGAGGTAAGGGTTGCATGGCCCTGGAAAAGCCCTGCTGACGCTCCAGCTTAAAGCTCAGGTAATGAACTTGAAAGCACCATAGCAGATCTCTCGAGCCGATAAAGAAATGAAAGGGTGGACTCACGCCAACCTTCATCACTTACATGGGCCTTTCCTGGAAGCAATGTGCCTCAACCTTTCCATATCTCCCAAGGAATTCGTAATATTATTTACAGATAAATGAGTACATTCATTTTTTTTTTTTATATTATAGCATGTTTATTCTTAGGATTTCTCTGAAGCAATTTTACGAAAGAAGAGAAAATCATTGAACACACAAATAAGAACTCATATATTCTGAAGAAAGAAATTGTTGATGAGAAAATTAATAGATTACAGCAATTTATGTCTGACTAGCTAAGGTATCCGGCTTCGCTCGGGAATCACTAGAGTCTGAATGTCGATGGTATTTTTTATTTGACAAGGCTACAATGTGTACAACTAAACTTCCCGTTTAGGCTAATCGTTTTCCTGTAAGGGTCAGGTAATGGGACTTAAAGAATAGAAATTTTAGTTTTGTAGTATAAATGAAAATATAAAATATGAAATATTTCCACGCAAATTACTTGCTTCCTACATTGTTTCCAAAAAAATGTATAAAACAAAAGTTAGTCTAAATAACAAAGTAAACAACTTTTGTTTTGTGCACGTTTGCGTTAAAACAAATAGAAAGTCATTATTATTCATTAACGTCCACTTTTGAACACGTTTGCGTTAAAACAAATAAAAAATGAAATTTCGTGAATTTTTTATTCAGGCCTCCCTTATAATCCCCACTCCCGTTCGAGCCTACAAATTTTAATATAGCTTGTAATCATAGAAGAATTAATGCTAATTTACACGTAGTTTTGTTAGTTCGGTTCAGTAGTTACTACTACTGAAGGCTGAAAACATGAAAGTATGAATAACTCTCTTAATATTTGAGTTGCGAAAAGGATGTAAAGTATTCTTTGGTATGAACAGGACTGGGTATTGTATTGGCCAGAAAGAAACAAATAAGTGGATTTAACAAAAATGTATTTAACACTAATTCACGAAATCAGTTTTGTTTAGTTCGGTTCAGTCATTAGTGCCCAATAAAATTGAGTCCCGTTAAAGTTTTAGCGGATATCTAGTTTCTACTAAGTTATACGATAAAAGTGTATAAAAAAGTTATTTCAAATTACAAAATAAACAACTTTTGGTATGTGCATGTTTGCCAAAAAAGCCACAGAAAGTATATTTCGTTTTAGTTCCCCCCCATATAACCTTCCAGATCGTCTACAAGAATATTAGTATAGTCTAGGCTGGGTTAGTAGTAATTCACGTACTAAGTTTCATAAAATTCGGTAAACAAACAAACAAACAGACACCAAAACCAAAAAATGTTGATATCGTTTCAATTCCACTTGATACGAAAATGTATCGAGAAATTTCGAGAGAAAAAATCAATACTCAGGCAGAGGTTACAATTTCATATATATACTAGCTAAAGTACTCAGCGTTGCTCTGGAAAACATTAATGACTGTTTAATGATCTCAATATTTTTATGGTAAGATTTTAATTTGTACAATTACACTTCCCATCTCAGAGTATTATGTTTTATCGTAAGCCATTTAACTGTAGGGAACTTATGGATTTTTTAAGTCTTGAAGAATAGTTGAAAATGAGTTCATATCAAATCCCGTTACAGTGTTTCTAACCTCGTTAATAGTATAAATCATAATCATGGATAACATACATTTCAAAGTTTTGACTCCCGTTTCCAAAGATAGTTCGTGTTCTATTATCTGGCCACCATTAAAGGATTAAAGGACTTTATTTAATTATGCATTTTAAAACATTGAGTTTTCAGGTCTCTAAATACAATTCTCTAGTGTTCCAAGAGGGTTGCCTCGATTCACAGTTACAAATATTGTCGATGTGTGTTATTTTATATTTTAGCTCATTGACTAAAGAGGGGGAGGGGTTTAATTGGAAATCTTAACTTCTGTTCGTCAATATCTTCATTAATATTGGATTTATCAGAAAAAAATGTAAAAAATAAATTGACCTTATAATTTATTTTACCATCCTAACACGCCGGTTATATTTATTAATTTCAAAAATCTGATTTCAACATTTTTTTCGCTGAACAGTTTTCAATAAGAATGTCTCAAACAAATTATGAAATTTTATTTATATTCATAAAACATTATGAATATGTATTATATATTTATTTACGGAATGATTTTATCAACGTTTGCTATATTGTGCTCCTCAACCATTGACATGAGTGGGGACTGGAATACTCTTAACTAGACTTCATAAATAAGGGCTGATAAGCCCTTATTTATCCGAACCGGCAAAGATGGGTAACAAGTTTGATAATTACTTCCGACTTCGGTAACACTTTATGCCGTGCATTCTTGTGTGTTATCACTTCAGAATGCCTGAACAAAACTTATCGTTTGTTTTATTGGAATTATAAGATTATACTTTCCTTTTGACAGGAAACTATTGGTAGATTTGTTTGATCTCATGAATGGTAATAAATTCGTCAATATTCCAATGGGGATTCCATGCGTCATGCTTAATACTATAGTATTATATAACTGTAAATTGATAACAATAAACGCATTATTTAGTGTTTCCGCTAATCAAATCTATTTACTTCAATGAGAATTTATTATTATTTCTGTTCATTTACGGTTAACAGCAATTCTAACATTTGACTAACAGCTCATATCTCAGGTATAAAAATGTATGACTGCACACCTATTATTAAGAGAATTTGTGTTATTGATGAATATTAATATGGATATGGATTATTTCGTGCAGCCAATCTTTTTATTCCCAAAGGAAAGTATTTCTTTTTCAACCCGCCAACGTCGGGTAACACGGCTAATCTGTACATAAAAGAGAAATATTTATAGGTCAGCCTTTATGGGTGTGAAAATATTTCTTGTTCTTCATTCTTTGGGAAAGGTTGCCGGATATTTACTTTACACGGCACGGAGTTGAGGGGCGTGGCCTCAATTTCCTGTAGCCCAAAAGTCATTTCACAGATTGGAATTATGCAGAGCAAACAAGGAAGCCATTAATATTAACTCGCCGTTCCTATGTAATCAGAGGAGACCTCGTATTGGCTGATAAACTGATATTCAAAATCTACTCACTACCTTTTAGCAGATTTTTTAAACATATTTTTATATGTAGTGTTTTATGATATAACTCCAGAACTAAGCTGACTCGCACAAGGTAAACCAACCTTTATCTCTTGAAATTATTTTACATTCTTGTACTAAATAAATAATCGGTTTTTTAAATTTCACAGTAATTATCCGTTTTAACCCTTTCTGAATCCATTTAGACTTTTTTATCTTTGACTATTTATATTTTATTGGACGTCTGTATGTATTTCCGTGTCTCTCATAACTCAAAAACCATCAGCAATTAGAATAATGAAATTTAATATTTAGGATTTTTTAACATCATTTTGTGAATGTTACAGCTCTCTTTTGATTGAAATCGACTAAAGAAGAGAAGAGTTTAGAGGAGCGTAAGAATAAAAATAAAATGAAATTTCGCTGTTTATACTCGAGATACTGGAGATTTTTATATGTAGGACCTTATAAATTTGTATTAGTCTTTTTTTTTATCGTTACTAAACTCCATATTTAACCGATTCATTCAACTCTAAAGATCATTTTCTTTAATGGCTGAAAACGGACCAGGAAGGCAGGGATCTTAAAGGGGAATATAAAATATTCCCGTTGCTATGATTTGGATCAAAAATTGTTACATTAATTAATTTTGTTAAACATTTAATGGTCCACAATTGTTGTTTTGCACACAGTTTTTTTTTAACTTTCATATACAGCAAATATTTCATTTTCTATTTACAAAGCCTTCGTATTACAGGAAAAATAAAGAATAGTTGTTTAATTAGAGAAATGATTGACATTTTTTTCGATGTGCCCTTAACTCAAGCCGGCCTAAAAAGAGGTACTGTTCAGTGTTACGTTAGTGTTGGCTATAATAGGTAGGAAGCTTTTTTACATAATATGGTTTATTTTTTTCATTACAGTTAATATTCCATGGTCTTGAGGCATTATAAAGGCGCAGTGGGGACTTTATGCTTACGAAAGGAAGTATATTCTGAGATCTTACTCAAAGTCAAAGCTACAGACTTTGAAAATAGGCAAGCCTTTCTAAAATGATCAAAGTTCAACGATTAAGGTGACATAACTTATTCATCCTATATACTAAAAACATAAAACAACTTTCATTGCAAGCTTATATGTGAATACGCGATATGAAATCTGCTTTGAAAGGTATACTAGCAAGATTTTTATTGTCGTTTTTTTCAATTTTCCTGGGATATCTAATTTTTTTTAATACATCTATGAAGCCGAGTTCCCAGTTTACGTTTTTCTTTACAAAAAAGCTTAAGCAAATTAATATTATTTTTGAATACGTGTACAATTCTCCCTGCATTAACTCATAAGTGATTTGTTCATAGAAAGACAGTCCTTATTGTTAATAACCCATTATTTATCAACGTCCAATGTGCGATATTAATTGGGAGGGGCGGGCTATCGTCCCATGTTACCACCCTTTTCTAGTCACACTTTACCACCCTTTTCCAGTTCTCCACTATAAAATAAATAAATTCCTATTTCTCAGATAAGACTCAAACTCAAGACGTAGGTTTACCAGTGATATTAATCACAAACGACTTTAACTCACATAGCTAACCTTTGCCCCATTCTGTTTTTTTTCCTTCCTAGTATTAAAATCCAAGAGTTTAACATACACTCAGAATATTAAAGGAATCTTAAAGGAAAAGCTAATATCTTAAACAACTCACTGAAATATAAGGTTAGCCTTTCCTCCCTACACTCACTGTTGCCAACAAACGTCCCATTTTTTAAGAAATCAGTTCTGTTTACATTAAGTGTTAATAATTCGTTCGATAATTTTCTTCAAAATTATTTCAAAAGTGTTTGTTGAATTAATTTTCCTTTTTTAATTAAATAAAGTATTAAATACATTTAAGGGGAAACTGACATTTCTGATTAATTAATGTTTGGGACAAGGGGGGGGGATGTCATTTTACTTTAGTCCTCATTCAACCTGTTAATGGCTGTTAAGTTTAATGAAAGCGTATTAATCCATCGAGGTACTAAGTTGAATAAATTCATACATGGATATGCATTGATGATTATAACAAAACGTCTATGCAAATTACTTGCTTTACAAATTGCTACGACAAAGATGTATATAACAAAAGTTACTCTAGATATCAAATTAACCATTTCTTGTCATGTGCACGCTCACCAAAAAAAACAATAGGAAACGAAATATGACGATTTTTCATTTGATGCCTCCATAACAAGCCCCACTCCTGTTCCTTCCTAAAAATGTTAATGTAGCTTATAATCAAGGAGGCGTTAATATTAACGAAATACGGAGTTTCGTTGATTTCGATTTAGTCTTTCGTGTCCTGTGTTATTATTATACCTCTTGATTTAGAGTGCAGTGGCACACCACTGAACCTCGCAATGCATGCTGAGTAGTTACTGTGAGTTCTTGTTGGTGTGATGTGAACTTCCAGGGAACCACTTGTTAATAACTATTTTAATAAACCAGTTTGTGATATGTGTGTCTACTGTGAGTTCCACCCATTAAATAGTTAGGGTCCTCTAACACAGTTGACACCCGCTTTAGTTTTTCGTGTATAACTCATTTATACTTCGGTATACGACAAAAGTGTATATTACAAAAGTTACTCTAAATAACAAAATAAACAACTTCTGAATGTGCATAATTGCCGAAAATGCAATAGGAAACGAAATATCACTATTTTTAATTTCAGTAATATTTCATGAGTGTAAGCTATATTTACATTTCTTGGGACGAAAAGGAGTAGGGACTACAAAGAAGGCCTGAAACGAAAAATCGAGATATTTCATTTTTTGGAGATTCAAGTTTTTTGGCAAACTGTACATGCAACCATTCTGTAAAGTAGTTCATTTTGTTACTCAGAGTAACATTTGTTATAGACAATTATGTCGTATAACGAAGTATAATCGAAATATAACTAATAACTAAAGTATAACTGCTTTTGGTAGAAAAAGGGTAGATAATGCGTAGTAACGGCGAGCTACGGGGGTTAGAAGAGAGGACTGAAATTAAAAAAAAATCTCTTTACTTTGATAAGTTGGTTAAATAAAATTCGTGGTTCCACCCTGGCTAGAAAATTGTTGGTAACCTGTAGATAACCCATCCCAATCAGCCACATTATCACAAAGTGAACGGCAATAAATCATTTTTTTTTTAAAACAACATTTAACGAGTAGAAAATCCACTGAATCGTTTCATACTATCAGCTCCGAAAGATCTACTGCTATAAAGCACTAGTTCTATGAGACTAAGGGGGAGAATGAGTTGTCATTGAAAGTTCTGGTTGGTTGCATGACATCAAAACTTTTTAGTTGCAGATAGAGAAGTCTTACTATGATAGCGTTTTCATTGTTTATCCTTGTTCACTTACAATCAGATTCAATTAAAATGGCATTTTTAAATGGGTTGGGTTGCCCTAAAGAATTTCAAATGTATAGAAAGATTTATAAGAGTACGATAACGAATCAAAGTACAAACATCAACTTAAAACGTTTTTAAAAATAACAAGACATATTATTCTTTTTAAGTAGCTAATATATTGTAGGAGCTATCAACTCAAATACGAGGCCACACAAATGTATGAAGTTGATATTCACCGTTCAAACAACACTACAAGTTTAATACCTTGTTAAATCTGCTTCATTTATATGAATATGCTTCAGTAACAGATAATAGAGTAATTTAGAGAAAATAAACTACGTTGTTAACTAGTATAAACTTCTTATGTGTGTTAAAAAGTCTGTCATGTTGGTAGTTGGCATTCTCTACTCTCCCGGAATAAGAAGCTTATGGGTAGAAGAATATAAAAGGGACATGTTCATAGGTACAAGCTGGTTTAAGCAAAACTCAAATGAGAAGATATGGGGGGGGGGGGTAACAAGGCTGGAAAAACAAAAAAAACTTGGTTAATATTCCAGCTAAAGAAAAATATGCAATTTAAGAACAGTGGCCCATTTCTTTGTTAATAATTTTGTTGATATAAGCGTTTTCGACCCGACACATAATGGAGCTCTACATGATATTGTATTTTACTCCCTCTGTAAACCATCAGTCCTCCAATTCCGGTTAAACATGTGTACACACAACCACCCACACACTCACGCACACACACACACACTCACACACACGTACGCACGCCTCTTTATATATATTTTTTAAGACAAGCTCAAGAAGGCGTAACGACTCTTAATAAAATTGGGAACTCCCGTCCCTTTCCTGATTTTTTTCCTAAGGTCTCATGAAAAAGAACAATAGTCCTTCCAAAGTATTGACTTGAGCCTTCGGGTCTTCGTATTTTACTAACTCTTAACAGACAGCCAAAACGAAAACTAGGCATCCCCACTCTTGAGTAACATATGATGGATCTGTCTCTGTTCCCCTTCGTTGAGTTGCCTTCGTTTCCTGGGTACTTCAGAACTGTATAGAGTTTTTTGAAAACTCAGTCCTCAGCAAACTCATGTGGACGGTTTTGTAGGCTTATGTTATTTATTTACGTCCACTTTGTGCTACTTCGGTTAATTTGACGGACTACCTTCAGGTTACCACCTTTTTCTAGTCAGGGTGGGACTAAGGATTTTATTTAATGAGTCTCTCACTAAATAAAGTCCTATTGCCTTGGAAGGAATACAACTCAGTACTCTATATATACCATATGGGATTAAGACCAACACCTTAACTCACTTTGCGTATCTCGGCCCCGGCGATCGATTTGTTAACATTTCTTCGTATTGCTGGCATTCGTAGCAGGTGTTATCTCCCATTTGAAATTTGAGGAATATGCCTTATATAATTCTATAATATTACATTTTTAACAGGAGTGATAAAATGACATTTTCATCACTCGGATTGGAATGTAGATACTTTCGATTCCAGCTGGGAGATAGGAAAGTAGGCCTTTACAGATCTCAAAATTTAGCGGGAGGTTAAGTGACAAACATATGACTTTACACGCCTAGGGACGAACGTTTTCGACTCTCGCAGTATTTACTACTATCAACACTAGGTTCGCTATCATTTCTTTTTTATTTTACGTTGTAATTGCGCGAAAATGGCCGTCAACATCCCTGAAAAGTTAATTGAAAAAGCTCGAGGTGTAACTGATTCTCTATTACCCGGGAAATCCCGTAAGAGATACGAGGAAGAATATCTTAAGTTTTGTGAATGGTGCTATATTGAAAGTGTTGAGCCTGACCATGTTAATGATGAAGTGATGTTAGTATACCTTTCAACTTTATCGAAGAAAATGAAACCCTCTTCTGTATGGAGTAAATATTCCATGTTAAAATCGTGTTTAAAAATAAAGAAAAATTTGGATGGTCAAAAATTTTCTAAATCGATAGCATTCTTAAAACAGCGCAACGTAGGTTATCATCCCAAAAAATCTAAAGTCTTTAGACAACATGAAATAAGAATGTTCCTGGACACTGCACCTGATTCAGAGTGGTTGTTAACAAAGGTTATTTTACTTGTAGGTATTCATGGAGCATGCCGTTGTGACGACCTTATAAATTTAAATGTAGAAGATTTTAAGGACAATTGAAATTTCTTTAGTCTTTCTTAAAGGTGGCAAAACAAATATTGAACGCACGTTCATTATTACTGACGCAGATTCCTCATTTCAGATATGCGATATTATTCGAAAATATTTGTTCCTACGTCCGCCACACATAAAAAGTAAACGATTTTTAGTTGCCTATAGGAATGGAAAGTGTGCTGCTCAAAATGTCGGTAAGCATACAATATACAATGTGCTAAGAAAAGTAGCAGAATTTTTGAAGTTGGAAGACGCCGAGAGTTTTACGGGCCACGCTCTGAGGCGATCTTCTGCTTCAATGTTAGTTGAAGGTGGTGCTGATTTACTCACACTAAAGAGACATGGTGGTTGGAGATCGTCGACCGCTGCCGAGGGCTACATAGAAGACTCAGTAGCTAGGAAAGTAAAGGTAGCAAAGAAACTGTTCAATCAGGGAGGAACATCATCAATGGAAATTTCAAATGTTGCAGACCAAGAAATTGATTTTTTTGCAGTTGATGATCTATTTCGGGATACCGATAGTGAAGATGAGGACAATAAAGAGGACCAATGCTTAAATAAAGTGTCCATTAAAAACACACAAATGAAGAACCTAAATAAAAAAAACACTAACTGATGGGTTAAACATCACCAACAACCAAAACTGTACAATTAATATTAACCTGACCCTATAAAAATAAAGTGTTTTTTATTATATAAATAAACTTTCTCCTTTTTATTAATGTATTTTGAATTATTACATTTCAAAGAGTTATTAAACCTTAAAATATTAAATTAAACTTGTCTACGGTGAAGCAGCTGTTACCAATAATGGAAATATTAATTATTAAAAGATTCACGAGTTAAAAACCGCCTTAATATGCGTTTTTGTCTCGTGATGAAAAGTATTGTACATTACTCGTACAGAAAGTGACTTTACGATGCTCGATCGAATTAACAGGCTCGGCTTCGCCTCGCCAGTCAAACACTATCTCGCAATGTAAAGTGCCACTTTCGGCCCTAGTAACGTAATATACTATTTATGATTCATAGGAGTAATCTAACGGAGATATTGCTTATTGGTTTCAAATGAAATTTCTTAAAATAAAGTGCATAAAAAATAAATTGTTTATTTAATTTAATCGGATTTCAAAAAAGTCATGGGATGCCCAGATCAGATTTTTGTAGAGATTCAAAAGAGTGACATATGGACGGAGAGACACTATCATCGAGTTTACTAAAGCCATTGTTGATAATGAAACTCAAAATGTGGAGTAACAGATAAAATACCAACTTCTCTTGTTCATAAGTAAGAGTAGCTATTGAGTTAATAAATATTTTCCCAATATAGCTAAATGAACAAAGAATTAGTTAATAGCTTTTGCTGAAGGCTCTTCATGTTTTAACTAGATTTTTCCGAATTGTTCTAATTTTATTTATATAATAACTCAGAAGAGTTTAACATTTATGCTTTACCATAAAGACACTGTTTTATGCTTTGAAATTTTAGTGAATACATTCTCTGATTAATTCCTTTCACTTCATACAATATTAATGATTTTATCGCTGTTATTAGTGTGACTGCCTGATTTTTATTTTTGAAGTTTTGTATTATAAAAGGCAATTTATATTTTGTTAGGTAAAAGGAGGAATAAGGGTAGCGTAGCTGAAGGAAAATGAAATATTGAGACAGGAACACATAAATATTGTGTTAAGGCTTAAATTATCAAGCCTAATAGTGAATTTAGTTTAATGGTCGTCATATTTTGAGCTAATAGAAGAATGAGGTAGGCATATAATTACTAAGATACGCTGTTAAATAACGCTCTCCGTGATGAAGCACGTTTTAATCAAATTGGACTTTAATGAGTTCTTTGGCAACAACGTCATATCATTCGGGACATCCTATTTGTAATAACACGCAGGTTCTAATTGCTTAGGCAGAAGAAACCAATCTACTTTGAACATGACAACTGATTCTTGTGCCACACTAAATCTTACCGATCACATACTTAATCTTGTCGCATTCAAACATATGTTTCATTAGCCGTGTTACCCTATATTGAAGGGTAGATATAGAAAGAAAGATGAGATTAATCTATACACAAATTTATTTTCGTAGCCAAACAGACACATTCAGTTACATGTACAATAACTGTACAGTTGCTCAGTTGAAATACCCGTGGAGTAAAATGGCAATAGGACGAATTTAAATAGTAATGATTTCCCGTCAAAATATAAAGGTTTGGTTTTCGAAGTTCAGAGTAATACCAAGAACGTTGCAGTGATATTATTGTTTCAGTAACCTGTAGATAACCGGTACAAATTAGTCCCATTAGAACAAAGTGGACGTTAAAAAATAACTATTATTAATAATTATTATTTTACTCAAGAAGCTTGGAATAGTTAAAAAAAAATTGATTAACTAACTTCTTAGTAATACCTTTATTTTCGTCACATTTGATGGATTTTGTTATACGCGTGGAGCATGGTGGTTGAACGAATATTGATGGGCATAGGCGTAAATGAGGTCAAATGAATCTAGTTTATTGTCAATAACTGAAAATAACGGTAACATTGGCCTAGCATTAAAATAAATAATATGATTATTTTCTCTTCAGGCATTATCCTGTATGAGTATGTGTAATTGTAGAGCCATTAGCTAACTGTGTTACCCGTCGTTGCTGGTTCAAATGAAATTGGTTTCCCGTGGAAATGTATTACGGTTGTCCGAAGTAAAACCTCATTTCTACTAATAGTAGAAAGGTATAACATGGTTACAATTTTATTTTTCTAAATAAATATATATAAAATTTCACAATGTACTTGATGCATCTTTATGGAACCCAGATAAATTAATTTTGTAACCGGGAGTTAGAATTTAGAATTCAAAAATTTAAGTAACGTATTAGAATTATTGTATTTTCTTGTTTTCGGTTCAGTAAACCCCCATTTCTACTCTTAGAATTTTACTCTTTGTCACTGAACATTTCTAGCCCAGCTCACACTGTTTACATGCTCTTTATACTACGGGGGAACAGAGAATAAATTATGAGATGGGATCTCCAGTGTTTCGTTCCAACTGGGGGAAATCTGTTTAGTTTACACATCCGCCTGAAGGGCTTTATACGAGCTTCCCATACGATACGAATACTTAGATGTTCTGAGTACATATTCAGGTGTATGGTTGTGTTTCGTTTTAATAAATTGACGATTTGAAGTCAGGAGAAATTATTTGACTGTAATCTAATGAAGTTATATTGTGAGGATCAAACGTCTGACGGCATGAGAACACAAACTTATTTATTATCTTAACTGCCCCCGCCCCCCCGAACAAAAAAACTACACACGTTAGCGAAACATATTAACATATAGTTGTGAAATTTAAAAATATTGTTCATATTGAAGCCTTTTTGTGAGACCACCATTATTCAATCAGTCTAAAGATTTCCCGAGCAAAGCTCCCCATCTTCTGGACGCCCTGGCTATCTGACACCATCAAGTGATAAGAAGCGGATGTCTTGAAATTTTACCTGAAATGATTTGTGCAAATCTCTGTATTAATATTTGGTATTAAATGTACCAATGAGACAGGCGGGTGCATATGGTTGAGGCAAATGTAGAAAGTGGAACTTTATTGTCCCGCTACTGAACGAATCTCTAGCTGTCTGCCACAACAATGACCGACTAAATGGCGTGCATTTTAAAAACGGAAGTTATGATGCCGAACGCTGTATAAATATACTAATAAAATAAGCCACAAGGAATCCTTGGTTCAAACTAGTTCTCTGTGAAGATGATTGACGAGTTCTCCGAAAGCACTCCGTTGTTTGAAATAAATAATTGTGAAGTCACGAGGCCTTTTTTTGCTGATTCATAACTGTGATCAGCTTCCTAAACCATCCAGCACCTCGAAAATGGAAATATACTAATATTATATAATCGGTAATCTCTGTTAAAATGTCTTTGCTTAGTTTTAAATATCTGTGTACAAAATGCACGAGACTAACATAATTGATACCCAATAAAAATACAGAAAAAACCAAGCCAGTAGTTTCGAGCTTGTAGGCTTCATTTAAATAGGTCAATGACATCCCTACTGAAAATAGAACATAGCAACTTCAGGTGAATTCCGAGTTACTGGAGGTTTGTATCCGAAAATAATTTTTTTTTTTGCAGGTGGACATTCACAAGAAAAGCCTAAATTCAGATTACCCAAAATGACTATTAAAATGGCCATAACGATCCATTTCGAGTAGATGTTTGTCCTTGGTGCTGGCTGTAAGTTTTATCTAAGTAGGTCTTAAGATAGGTTGCATGCAAAGTGGTTTCAGTCTTAGCCCGCTCAGCACCGCCACCATCTCTTCTTAGTAATTCCAATCTGTAAACAGACAGGCATAACTCAATATACGTCCTAAACTATCTGCGAACAGTTTAGTATTTCCCCGGTTCGTGTTATTCTGATAGTGAAAAATAAATGAAAGAAGAAAACACCGGACTTTAATCGACAAATTGTGCTATATGTAAATGGTGTTCTAAAAATAAATCCTATGAACTCATTAAATGTATGCTAATCTCTACTCTAAGAACTGTGACTACGTCACAAGAGATTGAATAACTTTCATTTATTTAGTTATTTTTATTTCCCTGTATTGATAAATATTTACCCTTTAAATTATTAATGAATTTAAAACTAATATTTCAATATTATTTTGTCACCGGTTCTCTTCGTTTTGGCCGTCCAAACTACACGTATTTGTATCGTCAAGGTGCAGGAAACATACTGCTGAGTTTGGAGTTTTAATGTAATTCCAAAATTTCTTGTGTTTAAAGGTGTGTGAGCGTGTGAATCTGCATTGCCAAAATTCAATTTTGGGGACATTCTTAGAAAGTTAGATACCACTTTTATATCTTCCTTAATGAAATTAATCTATTGTGGTTTTAAAAATTATGTCATTTTTAAAAACCCACGTATGTCCATCATGTTTTCTTAATAGATGACAAAAATGCGGTCCATTCAAATTTCTTCTATTTATCTATGTATTTGTCTGTTAACGCTCTATTACCCGTAATATTTTTATTTGATCGTTCCATAATTCGATATTTATAAGTAAAGTTCATCTAACGGCTGAAATGGGATAAGAAAGGGGCGGATGTTAAGAGGTAAAATGCAAAATCGTAAACACAATAACATATATTTTAAGTCGAATGAGAGCGGAAATTATAGTATTTTTATTCGTCGTCTGGGGGGGGGGGGGTTCTACAGCTTTCGATATTCTCTATTTTTTTTAAAAAAGGTTAGGAGCCTAATATTTTCCGTTCAAGGGACCAGGGGTTTGATCGCCTACAGATAGGCCAATATTGGAGTGGCTGCAATATTTGACTTTAACAATGTGATTGAAATTAAACTTAATGTAATAAAAATTATAAAAAGTGTAGATGAAGTGGTACTGTGTTTTGAATGTTAATGTTTTCGGTTTAGAGTTGTAGACAAATTTTAGAGCATCTATAACGATGAAAGTAGTTTTCATTTAATGTTAAATTAACTAAGTCACTTTAAATGAAGAAATATTATAATAGTTTACTAGAGTGACGGAATAAAGAATAATGAAGAAAAATTAAAATATATACTATTTACGAATATACTAGTGTTACATTACTTATATACAGCATTCGGTTCTATAATGCTAGCACTTAATATATGCTTCTTCAGTGTCTCGTAAATTTATTAATGTTTAATAGCGAGATGTCAAATCACGTATAACGCACCAGTACCTTATGGAAAAATCTATGTTAATACATAGCTCACTATGAGACAATTGCTTACCTATTGCAGAAGACATGGACCTACCTTCCAATCTGGATGAACTACTATATGACAAAAGTAATACCTACACCAAATCTAATGCGAGTTGACATTTGTACTTTCAAGTTTTTTACCATTTGTTAGTAGTTACGTGTGATTTACCCGGGTTTTATGTTATTTACGTCCACTTTGTGCTACTATTCTGGAGGTTATCTACTGGTTACCACCCTTTTCTAGCCAAAATAGTACTCGGGACTTTATTTAGAATTCATCGTTAAATTAATCCCTACTGCTCACATAGAACCCATAACCCTAGATTTACAAAATTTATTAATTCATATGGCTAATCTTAGCTCCAATGAATTATGAATTTTGGCATATAATTATCAATGAGGACATTGGTTCCATCAAACATAGTTGAAAGCATGATTTGGAATTTCGCTTGTTATTTAGATTGTATTTTAGAACCAATATAATTCAATATAATTTATTGAAATTAATTCATACAAAAACAAATCTAGAAACAGCAAAGCATTTAGAGCAAGCATGTCGGGTCTTGTACAAAAACCAAATATTTTGGTTATATGTAAATATTGATATGTAGAAGCATTGATAAATACCAATACTTACGTGATTTCTTGCGGTAACATCACATCCTAGGTCAATGAGCCTGTCCATATAAGTAGTCCTGTTTTCCTTGACTGCGTACATGAGAGGTGTCATCCCGGTTGCCTAGAACAGAAATATGATTGACATTTATAAAACTCGCTTAACCTACTAATTTGAGAAATGTTATAAATCAATTGGAAATAAATAACTGTCTTAATATGTAATGTTCCAAATAACATATATTTCAAAAATAGAGAAAAAACATTTTCCCGTTTGCGTGTTTGAAGGGGGGGGGGTATGTGTTTAAGTACTGCTCTAACTGTTTTAGAAGGCGGCTGTCAAGGGAATAGCAGTCGTGCTGCTAATCCTGGTGTTACTGTTAGTGCTAGAACCGTGTTCGCTACCAGTCTCTGGGAAATAGAAGGGGCTTCAGCTGGAGTAATGTGGGTGTATACATTGACGCCAAAACTCATATTCGTCAAAATCTTAGTTAAATCTGACTTTATACATAAAACTGATAATAAAAATTGTATTTAGAATAACGATAAACAATTGATGTTTTGAATTCCGAACTACAGGAGGCCAAAGACTTTATTTGTGTTTGATGAACATGCCTGAATAGAATTAAGATATTTTTGTAAACGAGTTAAGGGGATAAATACCACTCTCAGAAGTGGGGTTTTACTTCGCCGCCAAAACATATATTCCTCAATATCTTCGTTAATATTGTCTTTATTGGAAAAGTGTAATGGAGTGAACCCCAAAGGGTAAATGCAGTATTCAAAATAAAATAACAAATTCTAAAACTTACTAGGAAGATCCTCATTTATGTCTTAGATGTAGAAAATTCCCTTTGAGTCTTCTGACGTGGTGCATCGTCATTGCACTAAGATCCATAGTAATTAAATTTGTCAAGTCCGACAATTTCGAAGTATTTGTCTCAAATGAAAATATTTTACGTAGTAATTTTTGAGCTATATGATTGTGTTGACTCTATATACCGAAGCTCTATTACGTTAATCCCATTTATAAATATAAAGACTGGTTTCTAATCGTCAATTTCTTTTAAAACCACCTTGTACATGTCTGCATATGGCGGGCTCACGAATGACTCAAAATAGTTAAATAATTCAAAATGAATCTAAAAAACGAAGAGGTATCCTGTAATATCTTTTTGTAAGACTAATCACATTTGTAGCCGTTTCCTAAAATGCTGTTTCTTTTTAATCAAATTTAATAAGAAGAACTTGATGATCTTTTTGCATGTCTATAGGAGTCCCTCCAACAAAGCCTTGATATGAATCTAATTAAATTTCAAAAGTGACATTTTCCTTATCTTTACACCTTCCTTCAACTCACGTGCTAATATCGATTTATAACTTGTTTAGGTTTTATATTTAGGTTCATTTGCTTCCGACGAGTCTGGTCTATCCAAACTTCTTTTTTTGTTTTGTTGATTGCGAGTCCATCTGTTGATTATACACGATTATGTCATTATATTTGTATTTATTGTACTTTGTTCTTGATGATCGCCATTACTGCAAAATTAGACTTCATGTAGGGGCCTAAATCCTGGGAGAGGGAGGGGGCACTTAGAACTTTGTATACTGGCCCTATCATTAATTATTGTTGAAAAGGTATTGAGAAGTACTCGATGAATTCAATTTTCGAATTCAAAATGATGAATGAAAGGATGACTATCTTTATTTTCGCGCCAATGGGATATAATTTTGGATAATGTCGCAACTGATGTAAACATCATAAGTTTTCTCAGGTAAGAAAAAACGCCTCTTTCCTTCACTATTCTTTATTCGTTGCGACAGAGCGCTTTCAGAGCATACGCTCCATCATCAGTGCCCTGCTGGCAAACAAATACCATAAAAACGTTGTACAATATGTCACTTAATTAAACAATTTAGAAAATATATGTACATGTCGATGGTCAAGAGTTAAAACAACACAACTTTTAAAAAATTAATGTCCCAGTGAATATTTACAGAAATAAGAAAAACTATTTTTACAGATTAAAATTAAAAATTAAAAACTTGTCAGTAGAATATATACACAATTTCAAGAATATTTACAGTTAAGAAGTCTAAAATAGAATAAATAGTAAAAAGCGAATAGTCCAATTAAAATTAAAAAAAACAAAAATGAAGGATTCATACAGAAAACGTAAAAAAAAAAAAAAAAAAAAAAAAAAAATTATGGTATTTGTTTGCCAGCAGGGCACTGATGATGGAGCGTATGCACTGAAAGCGCTCTGTCGCAAGGAATGAAGAACAGTGAAGGAAAGAGGCGTTTTTTCTTACCTGAGATAATAATTCCTTCACCATCCAGCACCTCAAAAAATGGATCATAAGTTTTGGTTGTAGTAGCGAATTCTAACAGGATTTTGGTTATAAGACTAACCAAAATCATGTTAGAATTTGGTATAGACTTTCGTGATTTTACCATCTTCAAAGCTCTACCAATATAAGTCAATTTTTTCTATGAATAGTTTTATTTAATATTAGGGCAGCGTTAAAGACATTTAAAGAATGGTTTATATTTATCGTTTATGAAGTTGATTGTGTTGCAATAGATTTAAAGATGAGGTGAATGAATGAAATGCTGACGTACCAAAGATATGTTGGTACGACCTTTATTTAGCAGTTGAATATTTGTGATTGTAAAATGGGTAAAATTCATAACTATTTCTATTGTATGTATGTATATATGTATGCATAACATTTATTTTTTCATAGCATAATACTACTGTCTATCTCCAGGATTCATGTTCTTTTAATCCTTAAACCAAAACCTTTTTATTAGCTTAGTTCCGTAAAATTCTTCATAAACTATCACATATAATTTATTTTACTTTCGGTAGGTCAGGTTTATCTCTCTCAAAAATAGCCAAATAAAAAAATAATATGCTTTGTTTGTATAAAAAATTAGCATCAAAATAACAACATCTTCAGTGCTCTAAAAGATAATTTTAGTTTTCTATGCGATTGGATGTAATTTTATTAAAAAACAGTAATAAAAAGTACATTTTTGAAATCTGGCCATTGAATGTACCACACTGTCACGTTGGTAATCTCACCTCATCATTTACATTCTTTGGCATTGATGTGATACTTAGAAGCTGATGTAGGTTCAGTTGTTTTTTTATTTATATTTAAGCAAGCATATTTATATTTATGTATTTAAAATTCAATATATCAATTACTATAATATAGTTATGTACATTTGTAGGGTTAGCTTAATTAATTGCTGCTCTGTAATTATTTAATATAAACTCCATTAAATAGTTAGAAACATTCCTACATACGAGTACAAAAGATGTATGGGGTAACTCAGTATATGGAATCGGGTTAAAAAGTAAATAAAATATGTCGGTTTTTTTGATCGTTATTGATCTCAATATTTAAATTTTTAAGTAAAATTAAAAGTCAAGTTGAAGTCAAATCAGACAAGACGGAGCTTTAGAGGTGTGAGTCTTTGACTATCTGAAAAATATTCTGAAGAGTTTATTTTGATTCAAGAAATTCGGAGTATCTCTTTCCTAAAGGAAGTTTCCTTGTCGCATTAGGTATGCTTTTGAATGTTCATGGGGCTAAGAAACTGTCCAGAGGAGGCGATTCCTACTATACTATTCATAATTGGGATGAGCATATCTTTGCCAGGGTTCTTCAAAACGAGTTTCTTGACACATCCTTGCTCCACATCACATGTGCAAGGAACTCAAGTGGACTTTTCCGAACCTAAAGGTGGCATTATGCTATGGATACTATGGAATATTAGCAAATTTCCCTTGAGGGAAATCAGCTATTGAGGTCGTACTCATGACGTGATTTTCGAAAAATTCCTTCAAATATCCATCGATTCTACCCAGGAGATGTTGAAAATGAGGTCCGTTCAAAATTATATATATGTAGGGTTTAGAGGGGGATTTTCAAAAATTCGAAATAGCTCCGTTATTATGCGCCGGATTGAAAAATTGTATAGAATTGTATGAATGGACGTTTGACGTGACGTGAGTAGAGTAGATAATTTTCAGAATAGGTATAGGTCTGAGGAAGCGGTTTAAGGAGTTTTCCTGGTGTACGTGGTTAGCTTTTTTTTAAACAGATTTCCTGAAAGGAAATTTCAGAAAAGGAAATCATCTATTGAGGTTATGCAAAAGACGTGATTTTTCAAAGCCCACCCACCAATCATATGTTGTAGATGATTCCGTTCAAATTTACAAATTATTTATGTGTGTGTGTGTGTGTGTGTGTGTGTATGCATATTTGAAAAGAAATGCATTTATATGTATATATAAATTTAATTTAAGTCCTTTAGTAGGCTTCGGTAACATAGATAAGATATATATATATAAAACTTGTCGTAAGTGATGAATTTCTTGAATCGGACAACCACAAAAAAATAAGTATTAGGTGTGAAGTGTATAATGGATATTATCAGTAATGAATTGAATATTACACGTACGAGAATATAAAAGATAATGCAAATTTCAAATTAAAAATGAAAGAAAAGGGAACTATGAGTTAAGCATATATTTGCCAGGGTGATTCAAGACGAATTGGTTGACACATCGTTGCTCCACATCACATTTGCAAGGAACTCACGTGGACTTTGCCGAACCTAAAGCTGGCGCGCATTATGCTATAACTGTGGATTATTTTTCTATACAGGATGAGATTTCGCCAACAAAAACATTTACGGATGTTTGGATAATCAATGAAATACATGCCTCTTCGCAGCATTTGTGGCACCAATAGTGTTTGGTATCGGGTCCCAATGTATTTCACTGGTTTCACAAAATTCTCTAAGTATAATGGAATCAATAATAAATGGAGAACATCAGTTTATACAGCAACCAAAGATTAAGAAGGCATGGATTGAAGGAAGGATTTATTGGCTATGAAACTTGTGATTAGTATGATAGAGTTAAAAATAAACCATCTTTGGATTTCGGGGATCTACAAATCCCATGTTAAAAGGTAAGGCGCAACTGCCATATAGCTGGGGAGATGGAAGTAATGGAAAACATTCTTCGAATGGTGTTGAACAGTGGAATTTTTGGATGTCCCTAAAACAAAATATCACTGACAGGAAGAATGGAATTTTGTATTATTACGTGAATAGATTACAAGATCTTGGTCATTATAGCCAAATGAAAAGTACGAGTATAAATTTTATTAGAAATACTTTTATTTTTTCCAATTTTTCTGAAGCTCATACTTATTAGTGGAATCGCCTATCAAAATTCATTTGCTGTTCAATTCAATATTCGCTGATTTGTTTCTTTTTGGTGGCGTACCTTATTCAGAAAAGTCTTAAACATACAAATTATCTCCTCGCCGTCTCTCATTAGAGTTTTACACTCTGAAGTAAAATACTGAGAGAGGTAAAATAATGCCATCCCCCTGGCTAGAAATGGATTGCGAATTCGATGGATTTTCAGATAGGGCTGATTTTTTACAGCCCTAAGCATGCCGCTGAGATAAGTGAGGAAGAAAAGGACTGTTCTACGTCGAGGGTATGGATTTACTAGATCATCGCAGATAAGAATCACAACACGAATGTATCCTTAAGTAGCAATATATTCTTATGCATGCAATATAGTCATTCATTCTTGATTTTTTTTTCTTTACTTTCCAGAAAAGGTTATGCCATAAAGAAAGCTTAATCCTTTTTCACCACTTCTCGTAATCTAGACTGTAGATTTGCCGATCTCAATTTTATTTATATTAAAATAAGTAGATTATCAAAAATGAGGTACGAGGTACATTTCTAATCGATCAAAAACCTGCTTGTCAATATCTAACATTTTTATTAGATATGGAAGGACATAAAGAAATGATTTTACAAAATAATAAAACATTAAAATCAAATTATTAAATTTGTTGTTTAATTTATTTTATTAAGAATATTACATTCTGCATTTAAATGTATTTGGTAATCCAATATGCATAATACAATCGTCCTCCATCACTCTCGACAGATGCTACCACCCCTTCACTAAATGAGAGGAGCAGCTTCTCCTTGCCTGGCTAGGAAGTCAAGAGCTAATGGCACTTGATAAAAAAATAGCCACTGCTATCACTTCACATTACACTTCTATAGATCTCTGGGCCATTGTCTCTCTCTTGAGGCGCCGTGGAGGGGAATATGGATGAGTGGTACTGAAAAGGGCTAGGACTTCTGGATTTGGAAGATCGGAAAGCCTGCTGTGGAATTATCTGAATCTTACGGGAATTAGGTCCTTTACAAATGGGATATTAAGATCTTTATGAAGGGTGTGAATTGGATAGCTGATCGATAAGAACACATACACTAGTCCTTGAAAATATGAACTAATGAAAGGCTCTTTATGAACGGTTTGTGACTATAAAAATAGGAGTAATAGTCTGGCACAGAAAACCATAGATTACTATACTCTGTAATAGAATTTCAATGAACCAATAAATAGTCACTTATTTACAAAATTATATATTCCATTAACACTGAGTCTACTCAGAACTGCTTTCTTTTATTTTACATAAGAATTTATTAATACTATTAAGGTCTTCGGGTCTTGACCGTGTCTTCATATTGGTTGCCAACGTTTCGCTAGACATGCTGCTAGCTTCCTCAGGGCTATCTCTGAGACTGAAGAGTTTTTAGTTCATCTCTGGTATATATTTGAGTCTTATCCGGTTTCCTTGGGCGGAGTCTTCCCTTCCAGGTGTCTACGGATACTTGGTCCGGTGGTCGTTCATCGCCTATACCGTCGTTTTCGGTCAACCGTTACCAAGAAAGACTGGTTCGAGAAGCTATAGAAATAGCGAAATGCCCTAACAACTTCAATAGAGAGGATGGATACAGACTCAGCTCAGTCTCAGAGATAGCCTTGAGGTAGCTAGAAGCATGTCTAGCGAAACGTTGGCAACTAAAATGAAGACACGGTCAATATCCGAAGACCTTAATAGTATTAATGACTAGGACCGTGGAAGTCTACGAGTATATAAGAATTTATTAAGTTAAGAAGTTTTTTTGTTTAAATGAGCCAATTAATATAATTACATTACTAACACGATTGGAATCCGCATTTTATTATTATTTATTAAAGTCCACTTTTTTGCAACTAAGGCTAATTGGGACGGGTTATCTACAGGTTACCATCCTATTCTAGCCAGTATGTTATTTAATGAATTTCGTCACTAAATAATTGCCTTTGCGCAGGCGCGAATCGAACTCGCCACTCTAGGTTTACCATGTGAGATTAAGGTCAACGCTTTAACTCACATGGCTAACCTGAGCCCCTATCTGCATTTTATCAATCGTACATTGATTTATGGTAAATTTCCATTATTGCCTATTATTTATAAATAATGGAAATTATGAAATGTTTAATGACATGCAATGTTTTAGATTTCTCTTAACGTGAATCAGTAATTAAAAAATATATATTTTTTTAAATGTCTAGTGATCCTACACAGGAGACGACGGAATAGAGGTCCGCACTAAATTATATATTTACTAAGGTACCTGGTGTTGCTTCTTAGACTCAATAATGGTATTTTTAGGTACCAAACTTGAAATTTAAACGTTTTCTGTAAAACAAAAGATCAAGTTCGTTTACGACTGAAATAATACTAGTAAATCTCGAATATTAAACTAGTTATTTGTATTTTGTTTTCAGTCATTCAGTAAATCTCCACTTCTACTCATCGAATTTTTACTTTGAGTATTTGAGTCATCTTATGTCCAGCTTATATTATAATCTCTGTATATGTAGGCTTCTTACCACCGGAAAAATAGAGAATCTATTGTGAGATTTGATTACTAATCTCTCATTCCAACTTGTGGGGATCTGCTTTGTTTACGCAGCCACTGTGAGACTGACATTTTTTGTCTGATTACGTCTGAAATCACAACTCTTGTCCTGTGTATATTATTCTGAATAAGGAAATGTACCTTTTCTTGTGATTACAAGTGTAAGCACAACTTTGTCTTGTAACTGAAGCTGCAATCGTATATTTTACGTCCGATTTCGGTTGTAATCACAATTGTTCCAGTTACTATATTGATAATTATAACCACAGATGTGGCTTCTGGCCTATTGACTACAACAGAAAAATTCACATACATCTGAAAACCTACTTCACAGCAACTCACCTAATTTGACACAAAAATCTATTTATACGCCGTACTTAGCTTTTAACTCAAAGACTAGATATTTACGGTTTCAGTTACCTAGCATTACCTAGCAACTACGTCACGGAAGAACATCTGGCTTTAATTTAAAACTAATTTATTTCTGATGTTGCAATTAAGGAAACTACCCCAATTTCCACTCTTAATAGTGTTTCGCCTATTCAAAATCTCGACAATGAAATGTCTAACGAACAAAATAAAATTGGCCTTAAAAAAACAATAAAAATACCTCCTCACTTGTGTCGCTGACAGTAGTACTTGATGGCATAAAATAAGTAGTTAAAAGGAAATTTCAACTGCAGGACTGTTTTAAGAAAATAAAAGTTACATGAAACTCGACAGATGACCATCACAAGTTGACTAAACTATACGATGAATGTGATTTTGAGTACTTTACTTTTCGAAATCCTGCTGATAATAAATTCCGTATAATTACATACTCCTGTACTCACCCCATGGCTGTCTGAGAAAAAGGTTTATTATGGTCTTTTTGTGCAATATCTGGTCACCAAGGTAACTAATTAGTTTACTTAACAGAATGGATATACTCGTCTTATCGCAGTAGAGTTACAAGACTGCTGTGAGAGCAAAGGCATTAATGAGCTTACGACTCTTTCTATTGAATTGTTCAACCGGAGAAGAGAGGAAACCAGAAAGGAGTGTACGATGAAGCCTATTTTTTTTATCCAAAAACTTCTGTTAGTAGGATTAATTTTATTACTTTTAACTCTTTTATTGGAAACATTTTTGCAGTAGCTATAATTGTTCTTTCGGCTTCCATTTATTGGAGAGAAAAAATGTTACAGCAAGATTTTTTATAATTTTTTTTTTATTAACTTACGTAAAAAGAGGTAGATAAAACATGTTAGCAGAAAGCTTAGCAAGGTCCTTTGTTTTACCTATATGATATGCATAATCTCAAGGAGTAATAAGTAAAAGGTTGAATGGTTTGTCGCTACTAAGTACAAGCATTTTAATATTGTTCATAATATTTGTTCCAAAACATTGTATTTCCAATGTATTTTTTATTTTTATGATGGAAAGATTTTGATGGAATGATTGAAAAATTCCTGTTCAATAGGTTAGATTAAAAGTGTGATATATATATATATATATATATATATATATATATATATATATATATATATATATATATATATATATATATATATATATATAAATAAACTCACAAATTCGTTGATTGTTTTATTTATCGATTTTTTATGTTTTCTTTAATTTCCATATATTTTTTTGGAATTCTTGAGGGACGACTGTCCGGTTTTGAGAATTGGAGAATTCGATAAATACCGAATGATGGTAAAATTTTTAGGCAGTTTTATTGGATTTTATTTTTTTCGAATTTTTAATGTTTTTTTTTTCTTTTATTGACCATCTTTTAGATCGTCATTTACTGTTTTCAAATTATTATTATGGTGCGCGTCGATCCTATTACACTGCTCATGAGTCTAGCATGAGAGATTATTATTATTGATTTGAGGTGCCGCTACAATGGCGATTCATCTTTTAACATGTTAGAATATAATTTTACAAAATTAAAGAAATATTAAAATTTTTGCAAAGCTAAATTTTACAAATGTACAAAATAAATTGAACGATTCCGCTACAATGGCGATTCATCTTTTAACATTTTAGAATATAATTTTACAAAATTAAATAAATATTAAAAATTTTTCATTGCTAAATGTGTAGATATTTTAATATTGTTGAGAAATGTAGAGAATAAATGGAATGGGGCAGAAAGAGAGGTCGTCTGATCCGGTCACTGAATATTATGTTAATCAGAAACACTGTTTTGTGGCTCTTCACAATTTATTTTTACAAACGCTTAGCGCTTTCGAGAATTTAGATTCCCATCTTCAGAGCTATAAACAATAAAGCAGCATAAAAAAGGAGTAAAAAAAAATGAAAAATGATTTATATTATATCTTCATAAAATCAGTTAGTGAGTTTTGTCTTTTCATTATTTCACTTGCCGACTTTTATGTGAAGAAGTTTAATTTGGTTGCGTTTTATCAGTTTGAGGTAAGAATGTATGAGGAATTTTGAGCAGATGAATTTTGAGCAAGCACATGAATTTCGAGCAGTCAGGCTCATGTTGTTGAGACCAATGTTTAAATAGCACTGTCTTGAATTCTTTAAATGCTTTGCAACCTCGGTAATTTGGTTTGTGATGTCCCCCAAAGTTTACAATGCTAGATTCTACGGCATTCCATGTTGGCCACAAGAGCATTTGGATCACTTTGGACCTAAACGGCAATATCCAGTATTTTTGAAAAGTTTGCATATTCCTTTTGGTTTTCGTCTTTCCTACATTTGGGCAATTTTACAGAACAGAGTTTTAAGCTTAAATAAGCCTTTGCTCTCACAGGAGTCTTGTAATACTACAGGGATAAGAGGAGAAGGATATCCATTCTGATAAGAAATCTACTTATGTACCTCGGTAACTGGATATTGCTTGGAGAGCTCGTCATAAAGCTTCTGAGTCAAACCATAAGATAATCCCATAAAGCGACATAAAGTTATTATGGACAATTCAATATCAGCAGGGTTTCGAGAAGTAATGTACTTACCACCACATTTATCGTATAGTTTAGTCAAGTTGCGAGAGCCATCAGACCAGTTTAATGTAACTTTTATTTTCTTGAAACCTTACCATAGTTGAAATTCCCTTTCTGGAATCTTTGAGAGGGCGACTGTTCGATTTTGAGAATAGGAAAATGCGCTAAAAACCGTAATGATGGTAAGATTTGAAGGGAGTTTCGAAATTATAATATATATTTTCTGTTTCATTAAGGATTTTTTGTGGCCCCTCCCACCTCACCATGGCGGAGATATTTTGAATTATCGAATTAACCTCACGTTTAAACCCCCCCCCCCTCCTATTCCTGGGTCAATTTCAGCTATTTTTTCAGCTATCAGATTTGATTATTAGTGTTGAATGAAATTGTTAAATATCGAGTATCGTATAGATCAGATAAACCTTTTTGAGGTAATAACGTAAACCCTTAATTGATGACGTCATCGCACAACGAATTTATATGTATCTCGCATAATAAAGGTCTTGTGAAAACAATATTTGGTATTTAAGATAGAATAAAGAGGTTCATGTGATAACAGCTTATTGCCAATATGACATGAGTAGGAGTTGACTAAATCACGAAAACTAAAAAATGCAAGTATCACGGTTAAGTGTATAATCAGGATAAATATCAGGATCACGGCGTATAATCATGATAGTGAACAAATATATGTAACAGCACTTATAGATAATTAAATCCGCAATAAGATTGGCTCTACACAATTTTTCGATCCAACTCATAATAACGGAGGTATTTGAAATTTCAAAATTCCCCCTCAAAAACCCCCCTTCCCCTTTTCGTATTTCAACCGTTAATGAACTTGATCTTTAGTTATACATAAAAGATTTCAATATCGAAGTTGGTAACGGTAAAACCACCGTATAAATATAAAATGCCACCGCTAGAGCTTTAACAAGCCTGTATCAGGAAAACAGGAAGGCTGTCACACTGATGTAACTACCTGAGTAGAATCCTCCTGTGTTTCTTGTACCTAAATGTTTTTCAAAAGCTTTTACGGAGAAAACACAATTCTTACAAAGTCTGAAAGTTCTTTTAAAACTTCTTCGAAAAGCTCAAGGAATATTCCTAACTATTTATATTGAAATAAAGTTGAACGTTGTACATGCTGTCGAGCTCTTTAATATGGGCTGGAATTGTTCCTATTTTTGGTTCTAGAATTTCTCTTTTGTTATGATTCAGCTCGTACTTAATTTTGTAACCACAGTCAAAATTCTTGCAAGTTTTTTTATCGTAATTCCGGATGTTATAAATGCTAAACCTGTAAATGTTAGGACTCTAGTCGAAGACATTTAAAAACGAGGACACGAGGAATAATAAAGGAGTGTTCATATATACGCCTAAAATACATAATAATCTCGGAGGTTACTGGGAAACCCTCTTTTAATATTTACTAACATTGATATAATTTCATTTAAGTTATTGGATTTTAAGTCATGAAATATATTACAAGAAGAAAGATAACACATCAGTGACTTACTTTTCTAAGTAAAAATATACTGGCGCCGTGAGTAAGAACATTAATATTCCCTAAAGATAGACACGAAACCGCCAAATTCATATTCATTTTGAGCTATTTATTCTTGACCCCTCGTTTACCTCCTACTCTCTGTGAAATACGCTAACAAATGTTTCCTAGGATGTTCTCTCGTTGTTACTGTGTATTAGCTCCAGGAAGCCCGATAAATCTCCAAAAATGTCTTGAAGAAATGTGTAGCTTCGAGAATTCCGTGTACACTTGACACAGTTAGAGGGTGGGCATTTGCATAAATGTTCCCCTGCCCTACATAGCAACACCTTTGACCAGCCAAGCCACGCTCAACTTAACCGATACAGCTAAACTCTGAATCACCAGCATGAATAATATTTTACTATACGCCTATTAATGAAGTTTTTAGGATTCGTTGAACTCTTATGGACTTACCATTGTGCCTACTGTGATTCATAGAAAATTCTTAGATTAATGTGTTCTTATGAGCGCATTTGATAATAAATCAAATATAAAAATGAGTTCTTCCTCACTTTGATCTATTTTAAAAAGAAAAAAAAACACACACACACACATAAATCTGATTTAAGCCTTTATACGTCTTCTTTTTCAAATCATCTTCGCAGGCAGTTCCCTCTATATAAGGATTACAAACTCCCAGTGTGGCGGGGTCATTCTACATTCCTCCTCCTTCTGCTGGCTACATCAATGAAATGTTTATTTGCATTCCTTATTGACTATAAATGTTAAGTTTCATGACACTGGGGCGCTCCGGACCTTCCCCCCAGTCGATCTTATATTTTCATTTATATTATTTTCTCTACACCCTGATGTTTCCATACAATATTGTTAGTTTCATTTGAAAATGGTATTCCAGTGAACCTATCAAAACAACCTTTGTTCACTCCTTTTACTTTCCCCTCTTTCTATTTTTTTTTTTGCAATTTGTTTTTTTTGTGCACGATTTAGTTATGAGTAAATCGCCATTGTTGCGGAACTCATTTAAATAAATAAAATAGTGCATTCCTCATTGATACGAAGTAAAGGAAGTATTGTAATTTCGAACACTTTCCGTTTTCAACGGAATTATGCAGATTGAACCTCCCTGAACCCAATTTGGCTAGTTTCGACGTGACGTCAGTACGTATCTCGTATAGCTCAAAAACGGCTAGCAATAGAATGTTGCAATTCAATAATTGGGATTGATAGTAGTTTGTACTCAGGATTTAGTTGTGCACCCCCCCCCCCTCCCATTGATAGATATAGACTACGATAAAGGAGTGGAAGAGTTCAAAGGAAGGCGAAAATAATAAATTTCAATTTTCTTTTTATGTATTGGAGACACAATCAATCAGGGTATTTTTTGTTTAGTATGAGAAGATCTATAAATTATGTTTTGACTTTTTGCGAAGAAATAAATTGGAACGATGAAGTGTTTCACTTCCTTATGAAATAATTTTAAATGAAATGCAAACAAACATTTTGGTTCTGTTTAGTGTATTTTCTGGGAGAGAATCTTCCTAAGAATATTACTTGGACCTGTCAGCGAGCAACACAAAGGGTGGATCTGAAGCAACTCCGAGCTTATGTAGTTGTCCGTATCAGGAGACCCAAGTTCTAATATATAGATCAACGGGGAAACATACTCTTTGAAAATGATCATATAAGTGGGAGGTTGGTACAGTAATTTGAGGATATCAAAAATGCAGATAAGCATCCTTTCTATAGAAAACAAATTTCATAGAATGCTATAGAAGCAATGCGTAAGCGACATTATTGAAATTATATTGCTGCTAAAAGCGGGCCAGACGAAATCCCCTGGGATTTCCTAAAACGTGAAGAAGTTTATCACATGATTTGAGATGTGTTTAGGAACGTAAAAATTCCTGCTAAATAAAAAGGGGATTATCACAATGCATAAGAGTTGTATTTAGCAAAATGAAATGTTGATTTTACTTAATTTGTAACGTTCTTTTCTCTGGTATTTTCAATTACCAAACAGTCCACTTTCGTTCTATAGAACACCAAACCGCTATCAAGAATCCTTATGCAAGACGAATCGAACGAGATCTTCTTTTATTAGATCTCAGTTACACTGAGTTCGTGACATGTGATATATGTCTCAAGATAGAAGGTTTTCTGGTGTGCTATGTTCATTATTTCACCATATTTTCAGCACAAAATTTATAGGTTCGCATGTCACAACTTATTTGCATTGTTAATACTTCTGAAGTATGCTCTCTTAAGTCATTTCAAACTTCCTTTGTATCACAGTTAACAAGGGTCCACATTTACTATGAATATTCATATATTAAGAAGGCTTGGAATAGAGAAGTGTTGCCAATTCCTTTTTTAGAGGGGGGGGGGAATGGAGGAGCGTGGTAATAAGTCCAGCCCACCACTATAAGATTGTATAAATTAGAGAGTGGATGTATTGAATATCAAGCACCTGTACAGTCAATATTTACGGTTACGAACAGTTCAGAATTTGTCGGATGAGATCTTTTATTTATTTGGAGCATTCGCTACAAGACGATATAGCTCCAATAACAAAAACAAAAAAACATCAAACAACAATAAAAAAATTAACAACGATAATAAAGACAAAAACATCAACAGCAACATTAAAGAACAACAAGGATAGAAAAAATATGTACATGAACAATTTGAACAATAACTTCAGGGGAAAAGTAGAACTAAGAAAAACAAAGTACTGATGTATAACTGATGATGATTAATTTTATTCAAGTGACACAACTTGTGGAGGGGTACAATATTTCCTTCTCCTCTGATATGATAGGTGTACTACGTAAGTCTACTTGGATTCATAGGGAGACCAAACATTTAGTGTCAACTTTTTATTCATATGCATTATAGGAAAAAATGAATGAAACATAATTTTCTGGTAAGTCAACCCAAGAACAAAAGCAAATAAATACCTATTTCTTAGACTTTAATGAAGGTTATAACATTAGTTATTATTTAATACACCATAGTAGGCGAGTTAAGATATTTAAGGTAATGCTTGTAAGCGCCGAAAAAAAGATTCCTTCAATGCATCATCCAAATTTGTTGAATAATCAAAGAACGTATTAGTGCCAATTAAAACTTACTAAGTTTTGGTTCCGGTAAATTGTTAATCATGTTTTGTACATAGCCTATGCATACTTCACTTTGGAGATCTATATCTATAGAATACAGTAGACCAGGATTAGTAGATTAGAGCAACATTTCCTTTCTAACAACATTGGCCCAACATTGTTTCCTAATGCTGTGATAAAGTATAGCAAATTATTACATGCCAACAATTTGACAATGAATTTGGCAATCGTTACCTCCTGTATACGACCAAAGATAAATTGTTCATTAAAATAATAGATATTTTTGATGAATGTTTACATAACATTTGACTAGATTAGTGTCGTTCAGATTTATTATTAGACATATGAATATTTTCATGATCGTTTACAGTACCGAAACAGTAATAAAGCTGGACCGTCAGAACCAGTAGGATGGATTATTGCTCTATGAGGTCATGTCTCATTAGATGTCACTTAATTGAACATTTTTAGCAGACTTCCCTTAAGGATATGAAAGATGATGTCTTCCAGTAAATCTAAAGAAATAAATTTATGCAGGAAGAGTAGTTCTTTCTTACTTCTTGCTTCCTGCATCATCAATCACTGAACATGATTTCCCTTAGAAGAATTCATCAATAGGTAATAAAAGATTAATTAGATTTTTTGTTAATTCTACACTCTACTAAATCTTAGATCATATTCGATATTTTATATATATATATATATATATATATATATATATATATATATATATATATATATACATAGCACACATACAAACACAAACATATATATATATATATATATATATATATATATATATATACATATACAAACACAAAAATATATATATATATCTCTGGATTTGGGCTGGATATATATATAGCGGTCCCAAGTTTTGTTTGATTGCTACCAAACTCGGTACTTAAGCGTTTCATGTAAAAATAAAGATCAAGTTCATTAATGGGTGAAACCGAGATAGGTGGAAGGGGTGCGGATCAAAAATTCAAAATATATCTGTTATTATATATTAAATCAAGAATTTGTATAGAATCAATCTTGACAAAAATATAAGCATTTATAAATGTTATTTTATAAGTCATTTCTCTATCTCGAACATTAACTGGGATATTTACATTTCTATCAAAAATTATGAAACGTCTTATTATGAAATATGGTTTTAGCATCTTTAATAAGTGAGATACACAAAAAATATTTAATTTATGACGTCTTCAATTAAAATTTTACTTTGCAGGCCCAAAAAGGTTTATTTGATCATAACCATATTCGATATTTAACTGCTTCGTCCAACACTGGAGGTCATATTCGTTAAACGCTGTAATCGGACTAAAAAGTAGGAGGGGGGGGGGGGTTTACAGATGAAGGATTCGAAAATTCAAAATATCTCTCATTATGATTCGAAACAACAAAATTACATAACAATCAATCTTATTACTCATTTAATACCCTGCAATTGTTGTTCAACTTTTTTTTTTTCGTAACTGGAATATTAACCAAGTTATTTGTAATTTCTTGATTTCAGCCTTTATTAAACCCACGTTTCTAGTAATCAAATTTTTAATTTCATGAGTCACTCAAAATCTCACGCCCAGCTTAAATTTTAATTACTTTTAATATAGGCTTCTTTCTATGGGAGAAATACAGAAATATGTGAAGTGATGAAATCAATGTGTCCCATTCAAACGTGGAAAACGTGCTTAGTTTACGCAGCCCTTGCATTTCAGGTTTTTAAAGATACAGAAAGAAAAGGCATGGAATGGTTGATGGAAGAAGCCCCCACTCCTAAATGGTTCGACTTTGCGTGTTTGTTTTACGCTATGATTCAGGACCTATAATCCAGAAGAGGCTGTATAATTTGAAGACATGTGTCACGATTGAATTATCTAAAGTAAGAAAATACTAATTTCTTTTTTCTTGCCTGCTATCACCTATTCCTTGGAGAACTGAGATTTTGTTACAGCCTTATAAAATGCAGTGTGATCTTACTGCCGATAAACAAATTTTTTTTAAAAAAAATTTAGATAACCGACGTTAAGTACATAGATCTATTTTGAACAATGGGATTTCCCAACAAGTTAAAATAAACTACAATGATTAGAAAGAAAAAAAAAAGTCCGTCACGCAGGGGCCGCGCTTTCTAAGCAGATTTCTCCAAGACGTAAAAGTTCAATGAGAACAATATTTGTTATTTTGGCTTCAAATAAAGTTCTTCATAATATAACAGCTTAATGTTAATATGGTATAAGTAGAAGTGGGTGTTCGCTGAAGGCTGAAAATTAAAAAATGCAAATATCTCGGTTAATATTAAAGATATTGAAAGAATACACAAAACAATATTTATGAAACATCACATTTACAATAAGATGGGCTCTACACATATTTTCCATCCGACGCATAATAACGGAAATATTAAGAATTTTCAAAATTCCTCACCCCCTCACCCGCCCACTCCGAATATGAGCAGTTAACAAACTTGATCTTTCTTTTTACATTAAACACTTACATATCGGGTTTGGTAACGATTAAACAAAAATTGTGACCGCTAGAACCGCGGTAACAGACAAATATATATATAATTTTGAACGGACCTCATTTTCGTCATCTCCTCGGTAGGATCGATGGAGATTTGAGGAAATTTTCAAAAATCGCGTCATGCTTACGACGTCAATAGCTGATTTCCGTTAAGGGAAATTTTCTAAAAACGTTAAGTACTTACAGGATCAGCAAGACCAAGGAGGGGGAGTGTGTTTCCCTCCTCACCAGCTGCAGCCACGGCCTTCTCGAGTCCTTTAAGGACTTGATCGAAGGGTGGCCATTCTCCTTTCTGGCATAGCTGTAAAACCCGCGATGCACCATCTCGAATAGCAGCTCCTGCCGAAGCTGGCTTAGCTCCATCTCCTGAAATCAATAGGATTTATGAATTATTAATGATATATATATATATATATATATATATATATATATATATATATATATATATATATATATTATAAATTCATTCTATACTAGCTAACGTACCCAGCGTCGCCCGGGAAATCATTTGAGGCTGAATGATGATGGTATTTTTTTTGGGCTTTACTTTGTACAATATTTTTACATGTTCCCGCCTCAATGCTTAGGATTTACACCCGAGTCCGGTGCTGGGGATATGTTAATAATAAAAGTATTCGTTATGTACTTAATTCTACAAAATACACATTTTTTTTGTATTACCTGTTTTCTGTGCATTTATCTTTTTGTATAAATAACGTAATCACAGATTATCGTATTAACCATATTATTCATATGGTTAATACGATCATCTATTAAAATAATTAATAGATAGATTAAAATAATTAATTAATTAAATAGCTTAAACAACTCACAAGAAAGGAAGTGTCCCACCTCTCCTCCCTACACTCACTGTTGCCAACAAACATCCCACTTTTTTAAGATATCAGTACTGTTTACATTAAATTATGTTATTAATTCTTATTACATTTTCTTTGCAATATCAAAGTGCTTGTTGAATTAACTTTCCTATTTTAATTAAATAAAGAATTAAATACATTTAAGGAGAAACTGACTTTATTGATTAATTATTAATGTTTGGGAAAGAAGGGGGGGGGGACATGGCAATATACTTTGGTGTTCATTCAACCTGTTAATAATGGCTGTTAAGTTTAATGAAAGTGTATTATTCCACCGAGGTACTAAGTTGAATAAATTCAAACATGGATACGCGTTGATGACTATAAGAAAACGTCTATGCAAATTACTTGTTTTATAAATTACGATAAAGATGTTTATAACAAAAGTTACTCAAAATATCAAATTAAACATATTATGTCATGAGCACGTTCGCCAAAGAAACAAAAGGAAACAAAATATGACGATTTTTCATTTCATGCCTCCTTAACAACCCCTCTCCTGGTCGTTCCTAAATATGTTAATATAGCTTATAGTCAAAAATACGGAGTCTCGTTGATTTCCATGTAATCTTTCATGCCCTTTAACATTGGCCCATTCTATAGTTTTTCATTGACTCTATTTATACTTCGTTATACTGCAAAAGTGCATATACTTTACAAAACAAACAAACAACTTTCGTTATATGCACGTTTGTCGAAAAATTAATAAATGACGAAATATCGCGATTTTATATTTCAGACCTCTCTTATAACCCCCACTCCTGTTCGTACCTCAAAATTTTAATATAGCTTATAATTAGAGAGGTGTTAATACCAAATCATCACTTACGGAGTTTCGTTTAGTTAGTCTTTTCGATAATAATATCCTGTTTAATATACATTTTGAGCATATTAGATCTACGGAGGCAAAGTTCGTCATGGGCTCAGGATATAAAAGGGCGCCCTCGCGAAGAGATTTAGTAAGTCGTAGCTCAGATTCTCTGGACGGGGAGACCCTTGTCGGTGACATCTCGTAATTCCTGCAGTCTTCAGTTGGCACCTAGTGAGCCTGCCCATAGCCAGCTTGCAGCCTATACATCCTCACGGCAGAATCTTGATAGTAGAGAACTTCTATAAATCAGCTAAGTTCTTTCGTTGTAATTTAGTTTAAGTAGATATAAGTGTCCCCTTTTTATCGCTAAAAGTTGCCTATCTCATTATCAGTTTATATTTAAAATTGGTGCATTATTGGTTATAAATATTTAAAATATGAGTCGAGTCGTTTGTTGGTGAAACCCTACCTAAATTCTTTGTTAATGATTTGGTTGTGGGAATATTATTTTTACAGCTTCCACTGCCTATTGCCGCACCCAGATCGCAACAAATTGAGGGCCACCAAGTGTTATCAAATGCTCCTTTTATATATATATCTAATATTAGAATAGTATGATTACTATCGTTCAATGCTTCTTCAATAGATGTACATGTTATCTTTTCTTACCTGTTCAAGGGTTTAGTATTTGTGATTCTGTGTGGGTATCAACTACTGCCATTGACAGCGCCAATGATTGGGAGGTAATACCTACACCAGCATATTCCGACCACAATTTATGTATTATATCTTTCTTGGGAAATATGGGGGCTATAATAAACTCCATTTAGGAAAGAAATTAACCTCAAATCGCAGTACTGAGAACCTTGAAATATTCAAAATAATCTTACACAACTTAGACATCAGTTTCAAATAAGAAAGTAAACCTCACTACGCTAATTGAAGATTTTAGTTACTGATCTAATGAAGAACGTTTCCATATTTAAAATTTAGCTCATCAAAGCAGATTCCAAATAAACTTTGGTTTGACCAAAAATGTATTCTAGCAATAAAAGAACTTAACTCTGCATACAATAGATGTTGTAAAGTTTCATTTAAAGATGAACTTCCTGAACTCAAGTTCCTGCTTTCCAAGAATTTTATAAATCATTAATTAAAAAAACAAAAAAGCAGTGCTTTTGAAATTAAGAGTTAGTTTAAGCAATTCAAAGAATTCTGTGGAATTTTGTCAAAATTTAAAACAAATTTTAATTTAAGCCATTCCCAGAAAACGAAATAAACATTCTTCTGTGGGAATAATTCTATGAAAGTGCTTTACCTCAAAAAGTGATTGATGACACGAACTATTTTCGTTATTATGACCCATAACTAGATGGAGAGATTACTTTCAAATAAATAAAAGACAGCGAAAAAGGAGGAACAAACACTAAATAAACCTGGCTTAGATTTAGTTCCCAACGAATGTATAAATTAATGAATCCCCTTGTACTACTAATCCCTTTGTGCTTGTAATATAATTTAGAATGAAGAAACGACACCATTGAACGAAAATGAGATTTTGGCGAAAAAGGAGGTAAAAAAGACCCAAACAATTACAGAGGCATCGCTATTCTCAACTTAATTCTAAAGCTTTTCACTTCCATCCTTAGTCAAAAATTGCTGATATGGGTTGAAGAGAGGAAAGTTTTCCCAAAAGAGCAAATAGGTTTCCGAAAAAGCAAAGGATGTAGTGATGCATATTTTGTTTGTCATCAACAGTAAATGTATCACTCAAATTGAAGAGGAGAAAACTATTTGCTACCTTCGTGGACTTCAAAAGAGCGTTTGACTTTATAAACCATTCAATATTATGGGGGAAAATATACAGATTAGGAATTTGTGGTAACATTCTAAGAGTGATAACATTTCTAATCATGCATCGTTTATTATTGAAGATGGAAATCAGTACTCAAATGATATTGAAATATTGAAGGCGTTCTACAAGGTGAAAACTTAAGCCCACTTCTATTATTGCTATATATATCCGATATAGTCCAATTTTTTGAAGAGCTGGGGCAGAGGGTATGAAGATAATAAGTACCATAAAAGATTTAATTTTATTGATGTATTCTTATGATCTAGTTATACTCTGTATATCATGGCCTGATACGGAACGTAAATTAAATATATTAAAGAAATACTGTGACGCAATGTTAATCTCAGTGAACACTCAGAAAGCAGCGATTTTACCATTTCACAATGGAGCCCGACTTGGGAAAATTAAAATCACCTTTTATCATAATAATAATATCCCAATCCAGTTCACAAATTCATTTACTTATTTGGGGGTAAAGTTACTTATCATTTACTTCCCCATTTTCAGGAAAATTCTATCAAGCCAGTACTCACTTTTTGGAAAAATGCTGCTCAGCAAATACTCCCATCTTACGTTACGCATTCCTTTTATTAGGATTGCAACCTGAAACCAAGTTTATGCTATTTGATGCTATTAGTGAAAGTGTACTCTTGAATGTATCTGAAATATGGCGGTCTAGTTATTCGGACGAGAAGTAACTCATTGCTGTTGTACACGATATTCTCATTATTATTTTTATTAAGAAAAATAAAATAATTCGAATTGAGATGAATGAAAAGTTGGTCACGCAGGGGCTGCGTAAACTAAGCAGATTTCCCACATGTTGGTAAGACACACTAGTGATCTCATCTCACTGCCTATTCCGACTGAAACCAAGAAAATACGAATCAACAAATTACGAACGTGGTCTGAATGTGTACAACTACAATCTCCGTCCGTTTTTCCGTAAGTGTCACTATAGAGGATTTATAGAATAGAAATTTTAGTTTTGAAGAATAAATGAAAATAATTTCCTAATCAATCTCCCCCACCCCGCCACTTTTTGATACACCGTGCATAATTCAAATCATAATCATGGATAGGATTTGTGGATAGGTGGTTTGTGAATTAGTGTCAACTCCTTCATGATTATAAGCTGTATTAACATTTCTGGAGACGAACAGGAGTGGACGTTAAAAGAAGGCCTGAAATCATCCGTTTCCTATTGGTTTTTCAACAAAGATGCTCATAACACAAGTTGTTTATTATGTTACTTGAAGTAACTTTTATTATATACACTTTTCCTTATGCCGAAGTGTAAATGAGATACCTATATCCTACGAATTTATTTCCAATAGAAATTTAAACTATAAGAGCATTTCGATTATTTTATTTGTATAATGTATTATTTAAACAAAGTCATGCTGGATTAACACAACTTGTGATAGTGGACATTGTGCGGAATCAAACTCTTTAATATTGGTATAAATTATCTTATTTCCTCGGATATGTTGACGTTATTGAAATGACTATCTATAACTATTAAACGATATTTGCTAGTTTCCTTATAACAGAAGACAATATACGTTTAACTCAGTATGATTCGAGGTGTCAGGGAGGGGTACCATCTCTTTCCCTCACCTCACTTTTAGAATGTAAGTAGTCGGGAGGCTATCACAGTTAATTGTGTTAACTTATTTACTGTGAAATGTTGAAATTGCTTCTTTCTCACATTTACTATTAAGAATATAAAGTTATGTATATAAATAAGCTTACGAGGGGAGGTCGAAATGTTCCCGGCCTAACTATGAAGGAGGGAATTATGATAAAGGACTTTGAGCTTGTCATGTTTACCTAATCCATAATAATACTCACACAAATTTTTATAATCCTACTATCACTTGTCTAATATATATAATACTTTTATTATCATCAGTTTGCACTTGTCTTTAAAATGAGCAACATTGAGTACAGAGCTGTGATGAAATTCTTAGTCAAGAAGGCATAAGGCCTTCAGAAATTTTTGAACGCCTTAGGAACGTGTATGGGGACTTGTCACCTAGCTATAGTACTGTGAAATATTGGTGTAGTTTACTCAAAATGGGGCGAGAATCCTTAGAAGACGACTCGCAATCAGGAAGGCCTGTGGAAGCAACCACCCCAGACATCATCAACCGCATAGAGGACTTGGTGCTCAATGATGGCCGTCTAAAGAAGAAACAGATCGCGAGGATGGTTGGTGTATCGGAAACTACCGTGCTAAACATTCTACACACCCACCTCGGCATGTCAGAGGTTAGTGCACGATGGGTTCCCAGAAACCTCTCGTCAGCTCAAAGGAAAGTGAGAATCGATTGCTGCAAAGAATTTTTGTCGCTTTGTGGTTCAAATCCTATGAATCTTTTGACACGAATAGTGACTGGGGACGAGACCTGGGTCCACCACTATGATCCGGAGTCTAAACAGGAGTCAATGCAGTGGCGTAGGAAAGGCGACAAGCCACCTGTCAAGTTCAAGGTCACACCCTCGGCAGGCAAGATTATGGCCACAATTTTTTGGGATTCAGAAGGAATCCTGTTGATTGATTACAAAGACAAAGGTGAAACAATCACGGGAGAGTACTATTGTAATGTTCTGACCCGTATTAGAGAATCAATCAAGGAGAAGAGGAGGGGGAAGCTGAGCCGAGGAATCATGCTGCTTCATGACAATGCTCCCGTGCACATCTCTCGTAAAGTGATGGCTACGCTTGACACCTTGGGCTTTGATTTGATCGGCCATCCACCCTACAGCCCGGATCTGGCTCCCAGTGACTACTTTCTGTTCCCAAACCTCAAAAAGGACCTAATGGGAAGAAGATTTGTAGACGACATTGAACTCAAACAGGCTATTGATGCTCATTTTGAATCCAAAGAAGAAAATTATTATTTGGGGGGTTTAGAAAAATTAATAAATAGATGTAATAAATGTATAAATAACAAAGGACATTATATTGAAATATAATGCACGTTTTGTGTTTTTATTTCATTTCCTTATGGGTCAGGCCGGGAACTTTTTGACTTCCCCTCGTACAATGCATACTTGGAGTTGTTTTGACAGGAAAACTCTACATTATATGTGATATTTAGTTATAATAAATGCTATCCATTATTATGATTTGAATTATTCACGGTGTGTCAAACAGTGGAAAGGGATTGATTACAAAAACACATTTTCATTTATTCCTCATAACTAAGCCCCCTATAGTTACCTGGCCCTTACGGAAAAGCAATACGCTCAGACGGGAAGTAAGTGTGAACATTGAAGCCTTGCTATAAAAATCAGTCAACAATGACTTCTCGGGCATCGTCGGGTACCTTAACTAATATATATATATATATGCGTATGTGTGTGTGTGTGTTTACTGTTAATCAGTTTTAATCAAATAATTTAAAAAGTCCGTCGCACAGGGGCTGCGTAAACTAAGCAGATTTCCCACGTAAAGTTATACAATAAAGAAATCTCCATACGAGTGCCGATGAGTTACGGAAAAACCGAACTAGCTTTCGGCGGGAACCATAGCTCGTCCGTTACACTTAATAAAAATGCAAATTCAAGATATTCAAGATTGAGAATAAATGTATATAACAATATTTGTAGTAAATTTAATTTGCAATAAGATTGATTCTATACAATTTTTCGATCCGACGTATAGTAACGGAGATATTTCGAATTTTCGAAACCCCCCCCCCCTAAACTCCTCCTCCCACTGGTCCGATTTCAGCCGTTAACGAACTTGACCTCATTTTCGTCATCTCCTAGGTAGATCGATGGGCATTTGAAGAAATATTTCGAAAATCGCGTCATGAGTACGACCTCAATAGTTGATTTCCCTTAAGTCTAAAATGAAATAGAGATGGTTTATATATCCGACAATTCGGCACTTGACTAGATTTTCGTTTCCAATGCCTGGCAGTCGAATGGTGGTTGGGTTGAAATGTTAAAGTGGGTGGGAAAAAACTGGAGTTCACCTTTCAATGGAAAAGAGATTCATAACAAACACTATACTATACATACTTATATGTACATAGATATACATTTAGGAGTTGTAAACATTGAAATCTTGTTTCAAAAGTTTTAAATTTTTGGCATGGAAGTTGTGACAATTACTTCTAATGTAGGGCCGATATTACTATATAGCCTTTAGGATAGCAGCCCTGGAAAATAAATGGTGCTAGTCATGCTATTTATAACGTTCACTACTCGCTGTCTGGGGCAGGGGCTCGAGTTGAAAAGTGGAGTCATGCCATGGAATCAGTTTTTATGACGAAATGTCACAAATCAAACCATAAACCATTTAATTAATTTATTGTTGTATCGTGAGAACATCCTTGTCGTGGCCTTCTCTTAACTTCCAGCCCCTTCATTTCAGTGTACATACAGCCTAAGAGCTTTAACCTCATAATACAAAATTCCGTCACGCAGGCCCTGCGAAGAGTAAGCAGATTTCCTATGTAGCAACTTAAATTTGAAATATAATCTCGACATGAGATGTTCAGTAGCCCAGGTGCTCAATGTGAAAATCGGTTTATTAGGAGTTGGGGCATACAGAAGACAGAAATCTAAATAATTTTAGTTCCTTTAGAACTTAGAAATAAAACATGTGAAACAACAGGGTAGAAAATTAAGGTGTGACAAGATTAATTATGAAAAATTTTACGCCTCATAGTAATGTTGGCATTTCATTTTTTTTTATTTTAACCATCTCTGAACTACCTTACCTTCTAGACCGAGAAACACAAACATTTAGGCTTGAAATAAGACGCTTATTGGTATATTGGCTTATTCCGTACCCGAAATGGGTGGAGTCGAAAGTTACTATATAATGAGTGAAATCAAATTATCATCCTTGTCTGTCTGTACTCAAACCTCTTTATTCACTAATCACTTAAATTGTATAGGATTTCAATAAATTTATCTTTCTGGGTCTCAACGTAGGAATCTGATTTTTCTATCTAGAGTGGGGATTTACTTGGAATTAAAAATATATATTCACTAATATATTCCTTACTATTGATGTTTAATTACAAACAAACACACACACACAAGGACACTTTCAAACACACACATATACGTAAATTGCAAATTTTATATTGTATTTTATATTGTGGGCATTCTTTAGTGCACAAAAGATTGGTTTCAACAATTTTTTTTAGGCAAAAAAGTACTCTGGTAAAAATTATTGAAAGAAGATGAATATGATCATAGTCCAATTTGATATTTATCATACACTATTAGGATGGTTTAGAAGTCAGAAGATAAATTCATAAATATATAGTAGATAGTAGGTATTAGTTTCTTTTATTTTAATATTAACATATGCATGCTCAGTCTGGCTGGGCATCAGCAACACACTCAAAAAGAAACTACAGTCTTTCCAGTGAAAAGTACTTCGGATAGCGGCAAATGCTCCCTGGTTTGTTAGGAACAGCCAAATCCACAGGAAATTGGAGGTTGCTCCTATTTCACTTCACATTCAACAACTTGTAAGGAAATATCATGGCTGTTTTCCCATGTCAAGTGGAGCCACCCATTATAATTTAGGTACAACCACTGAAGAACGACTGCGTACAGGGTTGTACCAAAATATAATAATTTTGTATAATAACACTTTGTGTATAATACTTATGTATTGGTCCAAATAAATTTTCTTTCTCTCTGTCAACTTCAGGTACACAATTTAAGTAGCATTGAATATTAGTATATTCTTCACAGAATTACTGGGGCCTGTGATAAAGCTGTATGGGCATTTATTCATTTTTAGTTCGTCAAATAGCCAATTCATAGGTTTAATTTTTTTTGTTTGAACATTGTATGGAGTTTATTTATTAGAGTAAGTAGTTGTATGATATAAGCAGACAAATGTGTAAACTTCGAATGTTAGTTATAACATCAACTTCATTCTACTACGGCTGATCAGAAAGCTTACCATTTTTCTTCTCCGTGGATGGACAAAGAATTATGTTTAATTAATTTGTCACTATATACATTCCTTTTGCCTAAGCGGAAGCTAACCCTCTACTCTAGGCTTACGAAGATTATTAAAACTAACGTTAAGTGTCTTAGTTCCTACACATTCTTTATATGGAGTTTTATAGTTATAAAGCACTTAATAATGTAGGAAGAGAATTATACGGGTTCTATTCCAGGCGACTGTAAGTCAATTACAATTATTTTATATTTTGTATTTATCTACACCTGAAACATGAAAACGGAGTTTTGAGCGTCTTGCATTTTATTTATGGTGGAGGCTTCTTTGATATACTCCTTTCTTTTTCATCGAATAGTGTGTTTTAAAATATACAATAGTTATATGACGTTTGCTATCAGTACGTTTAACGATAATTTATATATATTTTATATCTTTGTCCGAGTTTATCATATGTTTATGGGAGAATTTAGGATATTCTCCGTAAATGCATCGGTAGTTGTTTTGTTTGTTAGTTGTGATATTTCTCAACTAAACCATATTTTATTACCAGATTTCCATCAAAGGAAATCAGTTATTGAGGTTGACCTCATGGCCGAGATATCAATCCCGATATCTTATTTTCAAAACACCTAAATTTATTAAAAGCAATAGCCTATGACATCCTTAAGCTGAGAGAGGAAAAGATAATATATAATTAATATCATGTAACTTTTTATTGGTTATTTAATTGTATTAATGAATAGTTCTATTTAATGTTTTTTTTGTTTTATTTTTTCAAGTTTAATTTTCATAATCTTATTTAAACTTTTAAGTATATATATTAGTATATAAAAAATTGTTAAAAGTTTAGACAAAATACACATAAAATGCAAATATGCATGGGATGTGCAGAGAAATGTAGACTATGTAGACAAAAATAAGTGAAATACGTAAAAATAAATAAATAAATAACATCTCATCATTCATTTTGTTATTTTCATTTTCCAGTTTCATTCCCATACACTCCACCATGCCCTTCAACTGACAATGCATCTGATATTGTGGAGGCTATAATGTCTACTGAAGGACTATAATCTTGTCAGTTATAGGGTATGTTAGTTTTAGTATGCGAAAACCCCAGAACGGAACTCTAGGTCTTATGATGCACTGTTTTATAATCCAATAAAGGAATTAGTCTTGTAGTCTTTGAGTTCCGGGGTCGGAAAACACAGGGGTCTGTGTCGTCATGTTTTGACCGACGTTTCGCTAAACACACTTCCAACTTACTCAGGGTGTTCTCTGAGAAAGAAGAGCACGGCACAGATATGAATAAGAAGAAAACTTCTTATTCATATCTGTGCCGTGCCCAGTGCGTTGGGCGGAGTCTAACACATCCCAGCATCTCCAGCCATTGTTCCTTTGAGATTTCGTCTTCCTTATTTATGGTTTTCAGTCTAGGAGGAATGATGGACTACCGAAGTTTTAAGTAATCTATAGCCACCTTCTTTGTTGATAGCATTTATATCTGGGTGCTTCTAGACACATTGTTTATTTAGACTGTTTATTTGCATCATTGGAGTGGTGCACGAGCTGCAATGTCGTTCTCATTGGATTACATGGGCTTGAATAGTTGGTGCTTAAAGTGTGTCGTGATCAATTAATGTTTTACGTTCTCAGCCACATTATTTTTCGTTGCCAATACCATAGGTTTGATTATTAAAAAACTCTGTTTACGTAAAACTAAAGATCAAGCTCGTTTACGGCTGAAATTGGATCAGTGACAGAAGGTGGTGGTTTATAGAGGAGTTTAATCTCTTTTTTTATGAGTCTGGGGCAGAGGGGAGATTTTGAAAATTCAAAATAACTCCGATATTATGCGTTGGATCGAAAAAGTGTACAGAATCGCAGAAATTAAAAAATTTATTTTCTACAGATATTCATGCATTTTCTACAGACTACAGAGAATATGCATTTTCTACAGATATTGTTCTATGTATGTTTCCGTTAACTTCAATATTAACGTTATTTGTATTGTGTTGGTTTCAGTTTTTTTTCAAATTTACAATTCTACTCATTTCATTTTTACTTTAAGTACTTCAGCCAATAGACATCTAATGTGTTAATATTTGAATTCCTGTTTACATTGGCTTCGTAATTCAGGAGAAATAGAAAATACTTGTTGAGATGAGATGCGGCGAAGCGGAGATTTAAGAATATTCGATAACGAACAGTTGCATAGAAAAATAGAGCCCAAATGGAGAAAAACCTTGATGGAATGGAGTAGGCAAAAAATTAAAGGTAGAAGAATGAAGGAAGTGAAAATGAAAGAGTTGTAGCGATTGCAGACACCTCAAAAATCCAAGTATCCACTAGTGTCAAAAAAGAAGAAATAGACGCAGTGGGAAAACTTACTACTCAGATTAGATACATTAGGACTGGCTTTTCCACTAACATTATTATAACTAGAGTAAAATAATCCAAAATTTATTCAATGTTTAGCAAAACATTCGTTTGTTATAACAAATGTTTTGGGAAATAAAATAAATTGTTTAACATAGTAATTTAATTATTTTATAATTATTATTTATTAACCTCCATTTTATGCTATTATGGATAATTGTAACGGGTTATCTACAGGTTACTACCCTTTTCTATCCAGGATGGGATTTAACGAACTATCGAAATGTGATACATTATTCAGCTGCAAACAGAGAGAAAGTTCTTACTTGGAAGAAAAAGGCTGTTTTCGTTATTATCGTTAGAGGTAAGAAGGTAATTAAAATAACTTAAAATTGAATTAACTGGAGTGTTACTATTCAGAAGCTGATTCACAACTCTTTTATTGTTCATTTCTATTAAAACATATGGTACTTTAAAAATACAAATTTAATCATATTAATCAATTAATCATATCAATCAAAAAGTGAATTAAGTACCTATAGCCACCTTCTTTGTTGATAACATTTATATATGTATATTTGTGTGTGTGTTGTGTGTACAGAACTGGATTATATAAAATCTGTTCATTATTATCTACGGAAACTTATTTTACCAAAAATTCTACGGACGTATTTTACCAAAAACGCCACTACTACTTGGTTACTTGCATGTAATTGTTTCTCAGTGCTCAATCTATTCCGCCAAGCCATGGGGAAAGTTCATGTGTTAGAATATGCATTTCAGGCATTACTCAGACCCTCTTTAAGTTTTAGACACAAATTTCCGAGTGCATTTAGAGCCGCTTGTTTGATTAATATTGCTGAACACAAGATTTATTGTTTTGAAACTGACCGTTTTTTTGATATTGGAATCTCAATGTCTTTCTCAAAAACTTTCTTCAAAATTTTATTACAGATTTTATTTGTTGTTTCATCTATAGAAATACGTTAATTTAAAAATTATACTCCTTTAATACACTTTATTAATACTTTTATATTTTCGGATATTCTAATTTTGTTTACTTAGTAGGTGCATTTATATTCTCTAAATGCTTTGATAATTTCAGACAATGAAAATTCTAGCTCCAGTACAAGGTGTTTCCTGTTTCAGGTTTTTTTTTATTTTTGAGCAGTTTAACAGTTTGGCTCCGCAAAGCCCAACCCCCTTCCTCCACAAAGCGTTTTGTTGTCAAAATAACGAGAGGTTGTTCCGTTTGTAAATAGTTTCCTGTACTTATAGCTTGACAATAACTAATAAATTAATTATAGATTAGTAAATTAAAAAATAATTTAACATGTTTTATGTTCCTAATCTTACAAAATATTGAATAACTGATTATAAAATAATACAGTTGTATTATAATGGTTTCAATATGTTTTTGAATAAAAATGAAAAACATGTAAAATATTAACTTGTACATATTAATTAGAAGTGAAAGCTTAAATTAAAATCCAGGAGGAAAGTTGGTTAATGTTTATTTAGAAGGAAAAAATAACTCGGTATATTTTCATAAGTGAATATAAAGAGAAAAAATATTTCTTTGAACTGTTTTGAATAATAAAATTAGTTATTTTTCGACTTATAATATGTGCATCCTTTATTCTAGAAAGTAATTTCTATTTAGAATATTCCTGCAGATTCCATTATGGATGTAGCCAAAAATGGTTTTTTACCATTATCGATTACTCATCAGTAGTTTTATTATTTTTACAGGCATAACAGAAATTACTTTTTTTCGAAACCTTAATTTTCATCTAATTTGTTGTGTTTTATAATTCAAATGATTGAATAGTGACAATTTTTTATTCTAATATTCTTCAGAAATATTAGCTAATTTTAATAATTAGATAATGTGTGTTCAATGAATGATCACTAGAAAATACCAACATCAGATTAGTTTCCTTTTTCCGGAACTGAACTAGATTTTTTTCGGGGTTGAACTATCAACGCAATCCACCATATCTTTGTCCAGCTTCCTAATACGTTTAGTGTTTTTTCTTCAAGCAATGTAGTTATTGAGGTTGCTCACATGACAAAATTTCACGAAAACTCTTTCAAATCTGTTCATTGAGTTGTTGTAAATGAGTACCAAAAAAACGTTCTGTCATTCAATCTAAAGTTTAATCTTTTATCCGAAAAAGAATGATCTGCCTAGTTAACGCCCAGAATCGAAGATCAAAAGATTCTTCAGTGGAACATGGTAGCTTATTTCTAGAAGCCTTAACCTTTTTTAGAATCCACTTTTGTCTTTATGGATCTCCTAAAACTCGGATAAATATTCACACATTTTCCTTTTCTTACAGCCCTTAACAAAACTGAAGTATTTTTTACCGATTCTATTAAGAGAGATAACACTTTTTCAGGAGAAAGTAATCTCTCTTCCATTTGGAATTTGTGCGTCAGGAGGATCTGAGGCTTGAACTGTCAAATATCTTGGCACATAATATCAGGGTAAATAACAGAGTTGCTTCCAGGCCCTTAGATGAGTTAAAATGATCAAGTTATTGGGTGTGATATTTCACACAGATGTTTTCTAATTTAGTACTCTAAGATGCTTAGAACGTATAGTGCAGTTTAGCATGAATACCTTCCCCTTCCTGAGTGGATGATGCATTAGAAACGTATAAGAGTCTTAAGAGCCAGATTAATGAAATGAAATGATTGAAGAATCGGAAACAGTGGCAAAAAAATTGCCTATTTTAAAAGTTGGATGGAATAATAATTATGTCCTAATGGAGATGTAAATGAATTGAAGACAGTGACAATAAATCCTTAAAAAACGAATTTATGACAGAGTATGATGCTACCAACATGAATGAAAGAGATTAAAATATGGTCTACCAATTATGAAAAGAATTGGTATCAGACGTACATTAGAATGTCCGTCACGTTGGATCTTCAGAATTAATATGAGTCATCTAGGTATGTGATATGCATTAATGCCTGTGAACCTTGGTTTTGTGAAATAATTTAATGGATTTCAATGATTGAAAAGGATTTATGTCATTCCAGCAACCGCAATATCTTGTTTACTAGACAAAAAATCGCGATAGGAGTTAAGAGAACAGAACACGTCATATGGTAACAAATGAATTTATTGAAACACAATGGTATCTACTTTAAGAGAAATGGTAACAAATGAATCTACTCAAATACGATGGTCTCTACTTGACGAGAAATGGAATCAAAAGTGCCTCTATAAACGATACCTACAGTATAAGAAGTGATTATAACAAAAGTCGTTTAAAAGGTGAAGAACTAGGATTTTGTGGTATTTAATCAATGATAAATGAAAAAGATTTCAAAATAATAATATATATAGGGATGAAATTGGGTAGATGATAACGCCCGTAAACACTGAATCCATTCATATATATATATCTATATATATATAAAATTGTAATATTATATATATTAATATTCTCTAAGATATAAACGAGATATACACTATAAACTAAAGTATATATATATATAGCAAAATAATTAAATAAAGTATTGATGACTGTATTGGAAACGGTAGTAATCAACATATCCGTTAAGAATAAATTGTATTCTAAAAGCACATATAAGGATTTCATGCACTCTGAAATAAAATAACATGTACAAAAACGGCACAATCAATCAAAAGCGTTATCGAAAGTAACGTGATAGGAAGCTGATGTTACAAGTGAATGAACTTAATTTCCCGTGCTGGAAGGAAGATATGTCTCTCGAATTGGGGACACTAATAAGGAATATCTGATTCAAAAGATGAACAGAGATGGAAACTAGATCACCTTAGTGAAATGAAATGATGAATATCAGATTGGCTTTTGTAAATGTTGATGTTAATAAATAAATAAAGTACTTCACTAAATTGAAGACGTTGGCAAGAAATGTGAATGGAATTTTATGGTTGTTCTTATTTCAAGAACATAGTACTGTTTGCAATGTCACACGACATCTAATACAAGCTTGATTCTCTTTATATTATTATTATTATGAAGGATTTATTATTCGGAGAAATGAATTATTCGATTGAGGTATGCCAAGTATTTTAATATTGTTCGTAATGGATTTGAGAAACCTTAGCTGTTACTTCGTTTTAAGAAATTTAAAAGAAAAAAGGCATAGTGTCTAATCGACTCGATAAGTGCTATTAACCTGAAGTGTAACCTTTGCTTCATACCTGCTTCTTTTTTGTCGTCTTGTGTTGCTGTAGGCGGGGGTTTGTCGTCCGGCTTACCGGCACTCTTCCTACCGTTCATGACGGCTGCATCCCTCTGACTGGCCCTTTGCATGCCTTCGACCAAACCCCCTACCACCCCCATCGACCGAACTTCGCCGTCTTCGCCCACACGCCTCCAGCCAACCTCCTTCCCACATGTCAACCTTTCCTTCTCTCATGATCAGCATTGTAAGCCCTACAGCATGCTAACTTCATCAGGCACCCTCTTGGAGCACTTTAATGTACATATATAATAAATAGCCCTAAAAATATATGCTGTTGTAAGACAAGGATTCTTTCTAAAACCTTATTTGCTCAACACTTCCATGAAAGATTTTTTATTTATTTCATTTTATTAAGAAAATTACATTTTCCAATCCATGCATTTGGTAATGCCACATTGTACAATCGTCCTCGGAATGATCACTCACCCCAGACAGAAGCTACACCCCTTCACCACAAAGAAAAGAGCAGCTTCTCCCTGCCCAACGAGGAAGTCAAGACGTAAGGAGGAATATGACGCTTGTGAAGAAAATAGCCACTGCTATCACTTCATTTAACTTCTATGGGAGATATCTGGACCATTGTCTCTTGGGGCGTGGAGGGGAATAAGGATGAGTGATACTAGAAAGGGCTAGGACTTCTGGATTAGGACGATTGGAAAGCCTGCTGTGGAATTTTTTGAATCTTAAGAGAATTAGGTCCTTTGCAATTGGGATATTAAGATCTTTATGAAGGATGTGGTTTGATATATAATATGGAGCATCTACTATGGTGCGCAGGAGTTTGGATTGGAAAGTCTGAATGCGTCTGACGCTCGAAGGTTTTGCTGTACCCCACTCCATGAAAGAAGTATGCAATAAAAGAAGAAAATGAAAGTTTACGATTAATATTTTTTTTATTTATTTATTAACGTCCACTTTTTGCAACTCAGGCTATTTGGGACGGGCTATCTACAGGTTACCACCCTTTTCTAGCCAGGGTGGGATTTTAGGATGTTATTTACTGAATTTCGCCACTAAATAATTTCCTTTGCCCAGGCAAGAATCGAACTCGCCACTCTAGGTTTACCATGTGAGATTAAGGTCAACGCTTTAACTCTTACGATTAATAGGGAAAAGATCTATTAGGTCTCGCATATAATATTTGACAGATGATAAGAGCACAAGTTTAAGAGTCTAGACTGTTGCAGCCTAATTGACCTTAAAGTGCTCACTCATTAAATAAAGATTTTTCTAGAGACGAAGAGACATGAAAATGAAAATTGGTAACTTGAAAATTGAGAAACTAAAGAATTCTTGTTCAAGTAGCATTCGGTAACCTGGACGAAAACTATAACCAATTAGCATGAAGTAGATGTTAATAAATGACACGATTTTTTTCAAAATTCCCATAAGCTTTATTGTTGTACGCTATCACCCTATTAAGCTTTATTTATATCAAGAACTATATCAAGAATAGTGATGAGCTCTCTGTTCCATCAGACAGGAAACCATTCATATCTTTAGAGCTTGTAAACAATCCGTTTCGCTGTGGGGACAATTGAGTTTGTTTATCTAAAAACTCTTGAAACTTCAGCATCCATTGTATATAGAGAAATAGGTTTATATTACATTTTCAGATCAACCCGAAAATATCTTTAAAAAAATGTAATTACGTATTTGTACTAGCTATTTAAAAAGTGGATTGTTTTGCCAAGTGTGAATGTCGGTTGTACTGTAGGTATCTCGATGGACATTTTACACCGAATTTAGTAACAAAATAATTCATTCAAACAATTTGGAAAACCTATGCCCTGAAAAGAAGTTATATGGTTGCACAATTATACCTACTTTTTTGTGATCGGAGGCTGTTACGAGGCTGCAGAAGTGATTATACAAAGTGAGTTACATAATGTTTTTGCCACTTACACCTTTACAAATTTATGTGGTTTTCAGAATTCTGAAATCAAAATCAAAAAACAAACAGGACTTTTTTTAGACCTCTTCAAATTATTTCTGTGATTCCTTCATACGTTTTTTTTTAAGAACTTTACTGACAAAATCCCATCTTGAAAGATCTTAATCAAACTGCCATACTTACTGAATTTTGGAGGGAGTTTTTTGCAAACAGGTCTCCTACGGCTCTCCTTTGGTTTCCTCTTATTTTTATCTTCTTTTACATACTGAAAATCATCCTTTCTCATACTCCCATTCCAACTATTATATGTAAGTAGAAGAAAATTATTATACACAAGGACCGGAAAACGACAGGGCATGGAAAGGGATGTTGTGAATCATATTCCCTGAAGCCCTTCTCGTCACCACGTCCTTATTCATCTTCAGCCCCTTTCCCACATCCAGAAAATGGTGAAAAGGTACATAACAGCCATTGTATACTAAAACCTAATAGGTTTTATGAACGTCCAACATTTGAGTCAAATTAATACTAACCGATATACGGAATAGAGTGGCCACCTCACATTTGGGCACCATTAAAATATATCCCGGACACAATAGAACCACTTCTGTTGTGAAAGGAAGAGGGTGCAAAACCTGAAAAGATGGACAGTCAACTTATATTTTCAGCCCCTCCCCCAAGGCGTGGGGACAAGTTTTATTAAATTGTTCACTCCTTTTAGATTGATTTTCAGGCGTCAGTCTCCGGACTACCATGAAGTACGATTAGTAATGAACAGCCTGAAGAAGCCAGCCAGAGATCAACCAAAATAAGCTCAACCATTAATGACGAGACCACGGGAACAGAAAGCCTAGGAATCGTTGAAGAACGTTGTCGTGATTTAAAGGAAAACATATTTCCGTTACTCTATAGATGTTTTTTATTATTCATTAGAGGATACCGCTTTTTAAAAATTGCGAAATTTTCAGACGTTTCGGAGTATAAGGTTAGACATGGGAGTTAAATCATTGGCCATAATCTCTCATGGTAAACCTAGAGTAGTTCGATTCCCACCTGGTCAATAGGAATTTATTTAGTGACGAACTCATTAAATAAAATCCTTAATCCCAGCCTGGCTGGTAAACTGTAGATAACCCGTCCAAAGACATAGTAGCAAAAAGTGGACGTTAATAAATAATAATAAAAACAAAATGTTTAACACTTTTAATCCAACCTCTAAAAGAGAAAAGTGGAAGATCTAAACTCATTTTTTTCCATTGAAGAATGTTTATTTAATTATAGCTAAACCAAAAATATCAACAATAGATCTGTTATAAGTATAGCACTAATCATAGGTTGCCTGAGTTGCAAAAAGTGGACGTTAATAAATAATAATAATAACTAATCATAGGATTCGATATAAACCTCTACACACATATGTCCCTTCTTTTATGCCAAATACCCGAGTCTACAGTATTTTAGGACTAATAAATTAAATAATTTCTGAGTGGAAGCATTGAATATATTTTGAACTACCTAATGATATGAATTTTAAGTAATGAGAAATGCTGTATATGGCTAATTATTATTCCGTGATATTTTCTAGAAAACAAAATGCTCCTGATTGAGTCCACTGATCTGCGGATCTCTGATTACCTAACCTACGAAACGCCTTAACGATTCTTGCCCTTGGAAGAACTTGATTTCTTCTTGTTATTTGGTAAATCTAGATGGTCTAATGGTGAAGAGGAGGGGTAAGATGGGGTTTCTAATAGGGGAGGTTGAGCGGCTGTTTGCGTGCTACATCCCTGTGCTCACATTGATTCTTCCAGAGCCACCTTGTCAGCTCTGCCTCGTCTATCAGCAATCTCAGTCTAGGCTCTAACCTACTCTAGATGGTTCTTCTCCTCTACGGCCATCTACAACTTAGATGTTCTTGTTCTTAAGCCTTTTTCAAAACTAAAATAGTCCTAATCATCAGTTGCCATTGGTTTCAAACAATCCTGTAGAAAAACTGAAAACATAAATAAAAACATTCGAGTAACAGGCCTTTTTTTAAAATAAAAAAAAGCTTCTTGAATGATAACGTAGAATATAATTTTTAAATTCAAGCTGTTGCTTATATTTCTTGTAAACTCCTTACTAACTAATTTTTTTTAATTTTCGTAATTTTAGTACCGTTCTATCTTTGAAGAAAATAAAATTGGCATTTTATGAAAAGTAAATTCCTCATGATAAGAGGTAGAACATTATGCTGTATTTTTTAGAATTTCAGTAATGATATTGCTTGGAGTTCAAAATAGGTAGTGTCCAGTTACTTGGTACATTTGCCATCTAATTTAAAAATAATTCTGAATTTTTACTATTACTATGACAACAATTTTAATATTTATACTGAAAATTCCGCCTAAACGCCTAAAGAATAGTGTAAATTATATTTACTTAAAAAGGGAGGTGAATCATGGGGAAAAAAAAACACTTTCCAAAATGTATTTATTTCTTTTCCGGGTCCCAACTATCTCTCTTCATTATAGTTGTTTTGTTTGTTTTTTCAGTTAATTTGATTTTTAGCAGATTTCCCTTAAGGGAAATCAGCTATTGAGGTTGTACTCATGACGGAATTTTCGAAATTTTTCTTCAAATGTCCATCGATCCTACCTAGTAGATGACGAAAATGAGGTCCGTTCAAAACTGTGTGTATATATATATATATATATATATATATATATATATATATATATATATATATATATATATATATATACAGGGTGTCCCCAAACCAAACGGCCAAACTTCAGGGATCGATAGAGGACCGCAAAACTAAGAAAAAAAGTCCTCTGGCATATGCCTCGTTTTCGCTTCGTTTTTGAGAAAATCACAAAAAACTGAAAATAGTTGTGCAAAAAGTTTATTTTTTTTTTAATAATTGGCTTTTTGAGTAAGCTTAATTTTTTAATTTACGAGGAGTAAATTTAGAAAACATGAATATTCTCACGCTTTCCTTATCAATAAAACGTCTAGGTTGAGTGTTTAAACTCAAAAAGAAAGGATTAAAATGTTTACTATCATTTTAATCCTTTTTGGGGGGAATCCAGCCTCGCATTCTCACATTAGTGGTGTTGCTAGTACTGTTCAATGAAGTCAATAAATATGGCTAGATTTACCAACGCTGAATACGCGGACATAGTCTACGTCTACGGATTCTACGGGTTCTACGGCAATGCACGTCAGGCAGTTCGGGAATATCGCAGACGGTTTCCTGACCGAGAAACCCCACACAGAGGTGTTTTTACCAGCACTTTCAGAAGGCTTCGAGAGACTGGGTCCTTCTCATGTAATCGTCGTGGAAAACGTATACAGGCTCCGATGGAAGCCGACCTGAGACGGAGGGAGAGGATACTGAGGCACTTCAATACCAACCCTGGCACAAGTGTCCGGAGAGCTGCTTCAGTTCTAAGCATACCAACGAGAACCATTTGGCGCACATTAAGGGCTGACCGCAGGCATGCTTACCATGTACAAAAGGTACAAAATTTAATACCCGCTGATTATCCCCGCCGATTAAATTTTTGTAATTGGTACATAGAACAATTGCAAAACTATGTAAACTTAAGTTCGAAAGTAATCTGGACGAACGAAGCGACTTTTACACGTGCGGGCATATTCAATCAAAGAAACTACCACCTTTGGGCACATGAATATCCCGGCGCTGTTAGAGAATTTCACTACCAGCATGAGTTTTCTGTAGACGTGTGGGTCGGTCTTTGTTATAATCGCATAATAGGTCCCGTATTTTTACCTGCTCGACTTCACGCTGAAAGTTATCACCTATTCCTGGAGAATGACTTACGGGCACTTTTGGAAGATATCCCTTTGGAAACGAGGCTTGAGAGCTGATTTCAACTCGATGGTTGTCCTGCACCTAACGGAAGGGCCGTACGAGACTGGTTGGACATCAACTACCCAGGTCGCTGGATAGGACGAGGTGGGCCGGTGCCCTGGCCTCCCCGGTCTCCGGACCTCACGCCACTAGATTTCTTCGTGTGGGGATACGTGAAAGAAAATGTCTACCGAGAGCCCGTTCGCACAAGGGATGACCTCATCGAGTGCATCAGGTTTGCAACCAGCTCACCGCAGAACAATGTTTAGATGCAGTGCGATCAGTGTGTACGCGATGTGATGCGTGTATTGCAGCGAGAGGCCGGCACTTCGAACAACATTTACGTTGACGCTTTAGAAATTAACAATGTAATTTTAGAGAAGGTAAAACCTTCAAAATTTTCAGGGTTTTTTTTCTCACTAAGGTAGACCCATATAAAAACTGAAACATTTATGTTTTCCAAGTAAGAATATTTAATTGTTTTATTAATTTTCTAAATTTTTAATCTTTTTTTATGTTTTAATCTTCAGTTATTGTTTATAATGTTATCTACTTTAAATAGGTAATTTTTTTTATACTATGAATATTTGAATAAAAAAGTATTTATTATTTTTTCTTAATAAAAAATAATTTTTTTTTCAATTACCTTTCTGTTAGTATAAGATTAGAATACAATAATTGTATTGGAATAACGTTTATTGCTAAAATTCATTCAAGGAATAAAATCCGCTCTTCCATTGGCCTTAACTAGTTTTTGCACAACTATTTTTAGTTTTTTGTAATTTTCTCGAAAACGAAGCGAAAACGAGGCATATGCCAGAGGACTTTTTGTTTTAGTTTTTCGATCCTCTATCGATCCCTAAAGTTTGGCCTTTTGGTTTGGAGACACCCTGTATATATATATATATATATATATATATATATATATATATATATATATATATATATATATATATTTGTCTGTTACCGCTCTAGCGTTCGCAATTTTTGTTTAAGCGTTACCAAACTCGATATTTAGTCGTTTTATATAAAAAGAAAGATGGAGTTATCGAGTATCGCAAGGGCTGTGTAAAGTAAGCAGATTTCCCACGTGAAGTTTTAAAATAGAGAAATTTTCTCGAGAGCCGAGCCAGTCAAGGAAACGTCCGAACTAGCTTTTGGCGGGAAAGCAACTCTCGTCCATTAGGATCCGAGATTAAATTAAAATCAATTCAATCACAAAAAAACAACAAGAACACAAAAGATGGACTTACCTTTAATGACAGCAGCGCTCTGAACACTTATTACACCAACACTAAATAGTACCACTGAATATCTATTATTTGTAAGACTTAATACTGCTGTGAATATTAAGTAAACAAATAAAGGGCAAGTCAAATGGTAAGAACCTTCCTGATAGCAAACAGTCTGAGTTGTAAACAATCAGGTTAGTCAGCTTTTACCGGAAATAAAAGCAATTACGGAAATATATTTGAATATAAGTTATAAATTTTATTCATAACTATTTATTATATCTAGTACTGTAATTAATAATAAACCAGAATAATTTTAATCACAACCATTCCAAATTTAGGAATCCGGGAAGAAAATAGAAAGGGGGGGGGCAAAATACGATTCAGACGGTTATGAGATTTTCACATGATTAAGGAACAAGCAGGTTAGCCAGCGAAGGTTTACAATAGATAAATATACATACAGGTAACACTTCCGTGAATATTAGTGAATAATTACAAACGGCAATGAGACATCTTTCAGTGAATTTACAATATAAGTTAACAGTCACTACAACGTAATACGGCTGGATTGTAAACAAACAGGTTAGCCAACCTTGTAGTGCAGTATCGATAGATAGACCGGAAAAACTAACAATTAAAGAAATATATCTGAATATAAAATATTAATTTTATTGGAAACTATTTACTATAGTTAGTCGAGTAATTTGAAATGAATCAAAATAATTTTTATCTTAATCACTCAGATTTTTATAGTCCAAGAAAAAAAGAAAGGGGGGGGGGTGGTCAACAGAACGTATTTGTTTCTACCTCGTAAAATAAAGCTTTGTTGAAAACAATATTTTGTATTTAACCTAATAATGAGGTGGTTCATGAGATATCAGCTTATTATTAATATGTCCCTAGTAGGAGTGGGGGTTTACTGAAAGCGGAACTCATTACAAAAAATACAAATATCTCGGTTAATACTCATTATACGGAATATATATATATATATATATATATATATATATATATATATATATATATATATAGAACAATATTTATAGTAAATGTAATTTGCAATAAGATTGATTCTATACAATTTTTCGATCCGACGAATAGTAACGGAGATATTTTGAATTTTCGAAAATCCTCCCCTCTAAACCCCCCCTCCCAATGGTCCGATTTCAGCCGTTAACGAACTTGATCTTTCTTTTTACATAAAACGACTAAATTTCGAGTTTTGTAACGATTAAACAAAAATTGCGACCGCTAGAGCGGTAACAGACAAATATATATATATATATATATATATATATATATATATATATATATATATATATATATATATATATAAATATACAGTTTTGAACGGACCTCATTTTCGTCATCTACTAAGTAGGATCGATGGACATTTGAAGAAAAATGTCGAAAATTCCGTCATGAGTACAACCTCAATAGCTGATTTCCCTTAAGGGAAATCTGCTAAAACTGATTCTTAAAATAAAGGAGAGTCAGGATCAATAAGAAGGCCAAGTCCTCTACTGTTTTTACACAAGTACTCCACTGTGTGTGAAAAACAGTAGAGGACTTGGCCTTCTTATTGATCCTGATCAATTGGTTCCTCTACCATACAGCATATTCCAGAGATAAAGGAGAGTCCTTAAGAGAAAAAATATGAAGCGAAACTAGACCACTCAAGGTTTACCATGGGAGATTAAGGCCATTGCTGCTGAAAGCAGCCGAATCTAGTTTGGCTTTAATTTGGGCATACAGATACTTATAATTTAGGACAGCGATATCAATGACGTTACCAGCTAATTTTAGCTTATTTCCCTCAAGGGAAATCAGCTATTGAGGTCGTACTCATAACGCGATTCTCGAAAAATTTCTTCAAATGTCCATCGATCCTACCCAGATGATGAAAATGAGGTCCGTTCAAAATTATATATATATATATATATATATATATATATATATATATATATATATATATATATATATATGTCTGTTAACACTCTAGCGGTCGCAATTTTTGTTTGATCGTTACGAAACTCGATATTTAAACGTTTTATGCAAAAAGACAGATCAAGTTCGTTAATGACTGAAATTGGACCAGCAGGAAGGGGGGGGGGTTCAGAGGGGGATTTTCGAAAATTCGAAATATATCCGTTACCATACGTCGAATCAAAAAATTGTATAGAACCAATCTTATTGCAAATTAAATAAATATTGTTCTATACATTTTTTTTCTATCTTGAAAATTAACCGAGATATTTGCATTTGTATTGTGTGTGTGGTCGGCAAGAGTCGGCTATGTTCGGGACTTTCCGCCAAGAGCTAGTGCGGCCGTTTCCGTAACTGTTCGTCCCTCGTGAATAGGTTTAGAGATTCCTTACTACTACTGTTATTATTAGGCAGATTTCTATGTTGTAAAACCACGTGGGGAAATCTGCTTAGTTTAAGCAGCCCCTGCGTGATGGACGTTTTTACTCTTGTCTACGCAAGAATACTTCTTATTATAAACAATAATATCTGTCATCATCGCTTGTTCCAGATACATCTTTTACATTAGTATTTAGAGGAATTTTTGAGGAACATAATGATAATATGGGACCTCATTTTCTAACACGCTGAATTTAGTAGCCCATATCTTATATTCGGCCAATATCTCGCAACCTCCAGTATTATGATGAATTATCTCTTAGTTTTATTGCACATCCTACATTTAACAGGGACTGTCTATAAAATTGACTAAAAATAATTACTTAATAATAATAATCAAATCATTTTCTCTTATTTCTTGGCTTGTAAATCAATTAGCCTTATAAAAACTTGGGAAACCCCATTATTTTAACAATTACACAAATCTACTATTTTTATGTAGCAGCAGAAAATTGGTGTGTTTTTAAATTCATCTCTTCAAAATCTTTTGACTAAATGCTATTTCTTTTGTCCTTGGGGCATGTTTTCGAAAAAAGAAACGATTTTTTTATGTGAGAAAGCCAGGAAAAGAACTGCCAGTAAGTTCTTATTATTATCGAATTAAATTAAGTGAAATTCTTAGGAAGTTGTCCTTGGGCATGTAAGACCTGTTATAAATATAAATATGGTTAGTTCACGCAGGACCTGCGTAAACTAAGCAGATTTCCCACATATTGGTATAACACACTACTAATCACATGTCACCTAATATACTCTATTTCTAAGTAAAAATTTGATGAGTAGAATTAGTTTAGAGCATCAATATTTTAAAAGAGTGATTTAAGGACTCACAAGAAAGGAGATATTTTGAAATTTCATACCCCCAAGCCACAATCTCCCCCTATTCCTCGTCCGATTTCAGCCATAATGATGAACGAACATTAGAGTTTAAGCAAACAGTTAAATATTTAGTACCGTATAGTTCAAATAATCATTTTCCAGTCAAAACCGAAAATCTTAGTTGATGTCATCACACAACATACTTATTTCACACAGTAAAAGCTCATAAAGGCAATACTTTGGTATTTTAGCTTTGAATAATGTGGTTCATAATATATCAACCTATTGTTAATATGACATGGAAAGGAGTGGGGGTTTACTGGAGGATGAAAACTAAAAAAATGCCAATATCTCGGTTAATAATCATGATAGGGAAAAAACAAATATTTCAACATTTGTAGATCATGTAATTTGAATAAGATTGATTTTGTTCACTTTTCCGATATGTCGCATAATAACGGAGATATTTCGAAATTCCTCTCCTCTAACCCCCTACTAGTTCGATTTCAGTCATTAACGAACTTGGTCATTATTTTTACATAAAATGTATAAATATCGAGTTTGTTAAAAATTGTGGCCGCTGAGTGTTAACAGACAAATATGTACACACACACACACACACACACACACACACACACACACATACATACATATATGTATATATATATATATATATATAAATTTGAACGGACGCCATTTTCGTCATCTCCTTGGTAGGATCCATGGACATACTCGTATTTCAAGGAAATATCTCAAAAATCACGTCTTGAGTTCAACCTCAATATCTGACATTCCTGAAGGGAAATCAGGTAAAACTTCCACACTTGAGAAGTTATTGAGAATTATTTTGTGTACGACGTGTGTACTGCAAGTAAGCTAAATTTAATTAAATTTAGTATCTAAATATATTATTTTAGTACACAGTTATTGATGTAGCAAAGAATTATCATTTGGTTTTTAAAAATTAAAGTTTTTTTCATTGACATGGAATTGCCCCTAAGTGGTGGTAGGTAAGCCACGAAACATGCAGGGCAAGAGAGAATCACTTTTTTTGAGATGCTGAAGCACGCAGCAACTGAAATCCATCCCTAGGGCAGTACCAATACTAAGTAAAACAATACAAGTGCTGGTTGAGTACATTGAGTTTCTGGTCAGGTTTTAGTAGCTGGGAGGACATTAGCTTCTCCAGATGTTCTGACATCTGTTGGACGGCATTATCATTGACAACTACTTCACCAGAAATAGTGCAGCCGAGATACTTGAGAGATTCGTCCTGATCGATTGACTGAATGAAGCTACCGTCCTCCAATGATAGTTGTCCTTCACAAGCTGACCCTCAACCAATACAACTGCTGTACTCTTGGATGGGTTAACCACATGTCCGATTTCCCGAGAGAGCCTTTGGGCCAAATCAGTCACTCGCTCTGCACACATCTTGTCCCTTGTTGTCACAGCCTGGTCATCGCCAAATCCGGTCAGGATAACACCCTCCTCCTCTTCTACTAACTTATAGCCCAGGTTGTTTGCCCCCACCTCATCACAAATTACTACCACAAATTAATAGGGCCTGTTGTCTTTCCCCACGAGTTCACCAATATTGTGTTATTCGTTAGCAAAGCCGCTATCAGGTTCTTGGCATCTTTTGACACACCCTTGGATTCCAATGTACGCAGTACATGAGTGTCAAACGCTTCGATTACATCTAGGAAAGCAACCACAGCAGACTTCCTTTTCAACTTGGCGTCTTTGAGGATAGCATTAATTATAAGGCCTTTCATATGACAACCAGGCATCCCTTTAACAAAGCCCCTTTGGCACTTATGGAGGCCTACTTGTTCCCTCAGTTCTGCGTCCAAGACCTTCTCGATTATGCGCTTTAGAATAAGGAACACTGTTATGGGCCTCAAGCAGAAATCTTAGCAGCAGGTCCCTTCCCTTGGTATATGAGGAAGGTAGTCCTACCTCTGCGCAGAGGCTCTGGAACATAAGAATTCCTCAGCATAATATCCGCCAACACTTTTATCACCGGGACAATATCAAGAGCCTTGAGAGGACTGATGGGTGCTTTGGGCCAGGAAACTGACTATTAGCTTCTTTTAAGAACAATAGAAAACGATTAACCTTCAAGTCGAAATCTATCTAATTGAAATTATTCAAATTATGAAGAAATTTCTTGAACAGATCCCTCCATTTTGAATAGAGTTTGCTGGGAAAGAAAAGTGTTTTTATTGGTGGCCCTTGCCATTAATCTATGAAGAATATATAAAATTTAAGTATTCCCCGTGTTAGTTATAGTAAAGCACAATCAATATAGTAAGTTTTATTTTACCTAGTACATGCTACGAAAGGAGTACATCTTTTCTAATTTTATTCTGTTCTCCATGCATATCAGTGAAATATGATCCGATGATGGGACAGAAATCAGAATTTGAAATTAATACTAAAAAAAATGTTAGAGCTGAAAAATATTTTTCTATCACAATTTATACCTTTCAGAAAAAATAAATAGTATTAAGTATATTGAAGTATCGACGTACCGACGCACCTGCTCAATAGAGGAATTTGACATTCTGTCTAGCCAATGTTTACCTTTTGAAAATTTGACATGTATATATGAAAATTTTTAATAAAAATCAATTTGCCTTACAGGAAACGATTACATGATGAGTTCGGATTAAACTAATGGGTCGCTAGAGCGTTAAAAGAGATAATTGTATATGTATGTGTGTGTGTGTATATATATATATATATATATATATATATATATATATATATACTCCTCGTCAAAACAAACGCAACACCCTAAAATTTATTGATTACACAAGTTTTTAATTGAAATAAAAAATATTATGTTGATGTTTCTAATCAGACAAATACATTGGAGGAAAAAAACAACAATTTCATTTGAATTCCAGCACTTCTTCTTATCTTTAATCCTATTGTTTAGAAACAGCACAAATTCCATAGTCATTCTTATCGACTTAGGGATACAAAAAAAAATTACTAGGGATCAGTATTCATGTTAATTTCATCAAGTACGCATTATTTTAGAATTCATAAGTAATTATGGCATAGTTAGATAGAGATGACACAATTATGGCAGTGACGATGCACCAAGAAGACCGTAGCACACGTTACATTGCTAATCGACTTGGGGTCCACTTGTCAACTGTCGCACGGGTCTTGAAACGATTCAGAGAGACAGGAGGATACGCAAGAAGATCTGGATCGGGCCAACCACGGGTCACATCAGCGGAAGACAACCGTTTTATCCGGCTCCAGACTCTCAGAAATCGGCTAAAAACAGCAAACGACTTAAGAAACTTGGTCGCTGGTGTCCGAAACTTACATGTTTTGGTATCAATAGTTACGAGACGAGTGAGGAATAGTGGACTGAGGTGACGAAGGCCCATGGTTGGACCACTTGTCTCCAGAGAGCACCGAAGAGCCCGCCTTAGGTTTGCCCAGGAGCACCGAGATTGGACTGTCGATGACTGGAGACGAGTCCTGTTCACCGATGAGACCAGAGTGGCGCTAAACTCTCCTGACGGACACAGAAGAATGTGGAGGAAGCCAGGTGAGCGATACAGCCAATGTTGTATAGTCGGAAGGAAGCCTTATGGTGTCTCATGGGAAGCTCGCACGGAGATAGTTTCGATTCGTGGGGGCCCTTTGACTGCACAAAGATACGTGGCAGACATTTTGGAGGACTATGTCATGCCATACATGCCATTTATTGGTGAAAATGCATTTCTTATCCATGATAATGCAAGGTCACATGTTGCCCGTATTGTTAGGGACTACCTATCTGAAATCAATATCGACACATTGCCGTGGCCAGCGAGGAGCCCTGACCTAAATTGCATAGAACATTTATGGGACAGACTAAAAAGAAGTGTTGGAGCCAGGGAACCAGCACCCTCAACCTCAGGGAGCTTGAGGCTGCCGTTTTGGAAGGGTCGGGAAGATTACCTCAGGAGGTCGTCCAGGACTTGATCAGGAGCATGCCCACACCTATGGAGGCTGTCATTCGAGCAAGAGGTGGCAACACTGGTTATTAGTGTATGAATAGTCAATTTAATTTTTTAAAAAGTTAAAATTTTGTTTTTTCATTTTTAGGATAAATTTTTATTTTTTTTTGGAATTAAAGGAATTAATTTTTTTTTCTGAAATACACTTTTTATTACTCCTATGTACTTTTATTATAAGACACAATAAGGTATGATTCTCTGCTTCAGTAAAAACCCAATGAAATTAATAAATTTTAGGGTGTTCCGTTTTTTTGACGAGGAGTGTATATATATATATATATATATATATATATATATATATATATATTCATAAATAAGTAAGAATATACTTCCTGGATTAGGATTGGTCGGCAATATAGAGATTCTTTTAAATTTTTGTGATGAAATGAGTTCAACTTCAACCCTCAAGGGAATTCTACTAATCTACTAAAGGTAATTGCAAGTCAATTTTTACTGATTATTATGTAACCCTAGTAATTTTTTATCGTTTCAAGGAAATTGAATATCAGGTAATTGATTAATGTCAGAATACGGCCATTAATATCACTTACGTACATTACGGAATGAGGTTAGCATGAAAAGGAAGCATGGAACGATTAGGAAACCTAGAACTAGAGTATGAAATTGAAATTTATAATATGAATTCCAATGGTTTAAAATTAGTTGTATTACTCTCCTCCTGAAATTAGTCTTAATCTAATAACATACGAATAATTTGATATCTCTGAAAGGACATCTGCAATTGAGGTAGTATTCATGAAGCGATTTTCAAAAACGAATTAAAAGACCATCGTTCCAACCTGGGAGTTGATGAAAAGAGTCCGCCTCGCAGGGATTACGTAAACTAAACTAAAGTGATTCCCCACTTGCTAGAATTTCAGGGATCTCACCTATTTTCTATTTCTCCTTTAGTAAGAAGGCTGTGTAAACGTCAATGTAAATATAACCTGGACATTATGTGTTTAGAGCAGGAATAAACTGACTAATGTAGTATTGATCAAAAAAACACTTTCGAATGACGACCGAAAATCTTAAGTGATGACATCACACTTGCGTAAACTAAGCAGATTTCCCACGTACTGGTATAACACACTACTAATCACATGTATACTCTATTTCTAAGTAAAAATTTTAAGAGGAGAATTACAGAAGGCTGAAGCAATGATACCAATAACTCTCTTAATATACACAATTAATATATGAATAATGTATAGAGGAACTACTTTAGGGCATCAATAATTTAACAAGAGTGATTTTAAAACTCACAGTAAATGAGATATTTTGAAATTTCGACCCCTCCCCCCCCCACCTCTAAACATCACTCCCTGGTCCGATTTCAGCCATTAACAAATATGAACATTAGAGTTGAATCAAACGGTTAAATATTGAGTACACTATAGTTCAAATAATAATTTTCCATTATTACTAGAATGGCCTGATACGGGAAAAAAATAATGGCCTCATGCCAATTTTAATAAAAAATCAGAAAAACAGAGTTTTATTTATATTGAATGGGTTTATTGCCATATTTTTTTAATCTTCATATACATGAAGCTTGGGGGTGTTTAGAAAAGGATAAAACGTAAAATCGCAAACGTCTCCCTTACTACTAGTAGGTTCGAAAAATGTTACAAGACCAACCATGATACCATTCAAGTACTATGATTGTTGTTAAACTTTTTCTCAAGCATGAATAATATAGGAGTTATTCGTGTTATAGCATTTTCGCTTTTTTTTTTTTTTTAACCCCCTCTCCTAACATGGGGATTTCTACTTTATGCTAAGATATCACTAAACACTTCACGTTAGCTAATGTGAGTTTCAATTATACTCGTAAATCTTCTTTACAAAGGTCCGGTACTGTGACGTCACTGCTGCGGAGGGCTCATCTGCTGAGTGACTTTTTTTGTTTTAATTGCTTAATATTTTGGCATCTTGCTATTAAAATTTGATAATTACTAGAATTTAAAACGAATAAACTTTTATGTTTTAAAATGAGTCGATTGCCGTTTCGGCTATCGGAATATATTTTGTTACGGTGTTGCTAACTAAAGTCCTTATTCTTACCCCTGCCAGAAAAGGGTGATTATCTGTATATAACGTATCCCAAACAGTCTTTAATAATATATCTATTTGCCCTAAAATAGAACATCTACGAAGCTTAGAGTGTCAACATTTGGTAAAGGTTAGGTGCGGGGGTGCTTAAACTAGTAAAAATATTTGTTGTGTTGTGTTGAACCAGTGAAGGCAATTTTATTTTTAGACAGGTGGGTTGATGGTTTGGAGGTGGACTTGTGAAGCTTGAGCATAGCTGACATCTTGTGGGATGTTTAACAACGGTGGGGGCAGGGGCTGAAATTGGTAAATAAGTGGCCAGGCGACGGCACCTAAAGAATCCGCAATATGAGAATATTTCTTATTTTTCTCGAAATAAAGAATTCATTATCCTAACATCTAGTCATTTGGTCAGTAATGAACGCAAATAAATGTAGAATGTGATTGGAATTCATTAATTAGTTCACCATACTGTCCCAAACTAATGTAGACTCAAGGTTGCTTCTTACATAATGGTAAGAGTCATTGGCTGGTGGGGGAGAGAATATTATCAGTTCAAACCTAATCATGGTTCTGGTGAAGTCAGGTCGTCTAGTCTCCTTTACGCTCGTCTTCAAGCGGCGTTTATCAACAACGTGAGCGCTTTTCTCAGTATTATAATAGATAAATGTATGTCTTAATCCTATACTGCCCAGACGCCTTAAACGATTATTTATAGTAAACTAAAAGCATCTCTAATATCTAGCAAGTGCTAGATATTACAGTGGGGATATATAATTGTAGATTATGTACTGAATAAAACCATAATAGAATATTAATCACATCAAGGGTTGAGAATGTTTGGTCAAAACAACTTTGGTGAGGGGCCGTAACTTGTGGCAAAAATTCAACTTACTTTAATTTAGTTTTTATAAAATTAACATGACCACATTTATTTATCTGCTAAAACAAATTGGGACGGGTTATATACAAGCTACTCTTTGATAACCTGTGACTAAGAATATATTTTGAGAACTTGTTTCAAACTCTATGAATATATATATATATATATATATATATATATACACATATATCTTTATGTATGTAATTCTATTGTACGTGTCTATGGCACTGAACTCCTCCAAAACGGCTGGACCGATTTGAATGAATTTTTTTGTATGGGCTTGGGTGACGCTTTGGATGCTTTAGATTCACAAATCAGCCCGGCAGATGGAGTAGGATGGGGGGTTGTAAGACAGGCCTAAAATTAAAAATAGAGATATTTCGTATTCTATTGGTTTTTTGGGAAATATGCACACAATACAAGTTGTTTATTTTCTTATTTAGAGTAACGTTTGTTATATTCACTTTTGTCGTATAACAAATATGAACGAGATATACACTAAAAAATTAAAGTGGGAACCAACAATTTTATTGGATAGAAGGATGGTTTCGAAACCGTTACAAGGCGAGGGAGAACGATTAAGCCACAGGTGTGAATTGGAAGGAACCTAGGTGAATAGAATTTAAATTATATTGAAATAAATGATTTAGACAATGAATGCAACTTGAATAATGTGAAATTATTGTCAATTTGCCGAATGTCGAACGGACGAATAATTCCAATGGGAAGTCTAAAATGATTTGTTTTTGTTTTTTTTTCAGAATAACTGAAATGAATGAAATTCTACTGACGAAGTCAAAATACCGTATCCATTATCCCTGGCTACAAACGTTAAATCCCTTATATTGTATGTCACTAATTTATGTCCTCCTGCTTGATGTGCCCCTTACTTGGCTGCCTTTTTCTTATGTATGTTCTACGTTCCTCTGGCGCTTTACCTTCGTCACTCCAAAGAAGCTAGCGCCCCAGTCAAAGTGGAAAAAGATTTTTCCACAGCAGAGTATGGTTGAAGCAGCAGAAAGCCTTCTTCAAGTGAATGAAGACCGTTTATAAATAGTTAAATGTCCTATAACATGTATTCCTATCAATGAATTAAGAATGAAAATAATTGCTTTTAAACCCTGGTCGCCCTTCTGTGATAATATTTTCAGAGTCAGCCCATATCATTCTTCGTTCTTGGCCATAGTGTTAATTAAAGATATGCCAGGGTAATTATTTGTTTCTCTTCCAGCAACAAATGACATTTAGATTTATACCTGGCGCGTTTCATTATCAGATTAAATGAATGCTACAATTTTATTACAGAGTGAAACATGGAAGACGGGGTCCGGCTTACTTCCATAATCCAGGTTGTGAACCTCTCAGGCCTATCACCATAGGCCAGCTAATAGACCTGGCCGCGGAGCGGTGGCCAAATCGTCCTGCAATCGTATCTACGTTTGAAGGGAAAAGTCTCACATTCTCCCAAGTTAAAGAGCAGGTAACAATACATATTCATTGTTTCTTTTATATATGAAGAGGAGCTTCTGATTTATTTCCAAACCAAAAATAAATATATTAGAAAAAAAATACCCATCGTATCTGATATGTATAACCTTAGGGGGTTTTCAACCTCCACGGAGCTTTAGTTCATAAAGATGCATATTGGGGATTCCACCGAACGCAGAGAAGATGTCTTTAGACCACCCATAGCATTATATAACAAACACGTATGCCACTGATAACGTATCGTAAACCTATACAGAATAGATTGTGAGTTCCGATCAGATTGTCAGCGCGTCACATATCAGCTGGAAAATCTGATTAGTTTACGCAGCACCTGCGATATGGACTTATAATAATGTAAATTTTAATAATTTTTGTGTGCTTGTTCATCTAGGAGTGAGCTGCGACATAAATTGTGACGAAAGTTGGTTATCTAACAATAACACAGACAGATTGATGTTTCAATAGGTGATTCTAACATTGGATGAACACCATCTGATTTTTAGTTTCCAATAGTGAATGTTACCACTAATTAGCAGAAGAGTGAGAAAACAAGAAGTTTTGACAACTAATTTTGAAAACACGAGTAAAATACAACTTACAACGTGGCTTAAAAAACCCATATTTTTGCATTATTTCTATTACAATTAAAACAGTAATTAAAATAAAGCACCTCTCTGGAATCCTATTCCAGTTCTGAACCTGGTCCTTCTGAAGATCCTAGGATAAAGTCTATTTCAAGTAATGACAAATTTCCGAAATTCCAAAACAATGTCCTACTTAATCCTTATTAATATGTACTAAGTACGTAAATTCTTTTTATCCTACCTACATCAATCATGGTGCGTAAAAAAATAAATAAATTGGTATATTGAATAGATCCCTCTGGTAGTTGTTGAATCTAATAATAACAAACAAATTAAGAGAATAACAAGAATACAATTGAAATAACGAATAAAAAAAATATGAATGTAATTAATAAATGAATACATTATAAATATAAAAAATAATTAAATATGAAAAATAAAACGATCGTTAACTCACCTGCAGAGAGGTGAGATACATGGAATGAAGTTGATGAAATTTAGGCTTTTAGGATTTCATCAACCTGTCGAGAACTAGGTACTTACCAAATAGGAATGAAAACATAGGTTTTCAAAAAATTAGGTTTTACATAGGTAAAAAGACGGGATTTTATCATCGTTGTCATTAAGAAAAATAACTTGTATTGCCAAAGAGACTAACTTGTATTGCCGCTTTTAGTACAAAATTCGTCGATCAGACAGCGCTAGACATTGAGAATAAAACTTCAGCGCAAAAAAGGACTAAGCTCGGTCTGGCCAGAGTTCCCGCAATAGAGGAAGCAACAATTGGAAATGAAGTCCTAATTATTAATACAATTATTATTTTCCCTTTTTTCAACATCAATAAAAAAATACACAAAAGGTATAAATGATATCAATTAAACAACGTAACACATGAATATATACATATGAATAGGGGGGAGGGCTCATTTAAACAATTCACAATTTATATCCTTATGATAAAAATAAAATGTATTTATGAAGCTTAGTTAATGCTACCTGTTATTAAAGGCCTAAATCATTGTATTCCAATGACTTTTCTTCTTCCTGGTATACGTATACAAACAATAAGTTGTGAGAGAGGTAACAAATATTTCATCTTACTGAATTAACGAAACATTCATATTACTGCAGCATTCGTTATACGGCAGTGAGCGAGATACTACGTGCAAGATACTCCAAGCGGTTATCAAAAAGCAAACAAGCTTTTTATATTTGTAAATATGTTTTTAAATCTCAGAAATTTATTGTTTAAATCAGGGGTCTTCTCTAATTTGTTTAATTTTTTTTTGCGCTAAAATCTAGATAGTTCGAAAGTATATACTTTAATGTAACTGAAAGTACCTTTAAAATGAAAATATAAAGTACAATACAATCAGTGGTGGTATATAAATTTATGCAGGAGAAAGGGAAAACATAAATTTAATTCATTTCCAGCCACTTACCATGTCTTGACCCAATTATTTTGGTATTGCCCGTGTAAATCAGTTGATCTCAGTCAGGCGTAATCGCCAAGTAGTAATTACAACCAGGTTTCTACTCGGCATCAAGGATAAAGATCTACTTCGAAGTATACATGCATTCAGACATCGTCAATGTATGCCAAAATATTTTTATTAGCAGATTTCCCTTAAGGGAAGTCTCCCCATTTATCTGCTCTACCCAAATGAAGATTGTATATCAAAATATACATTACAATTTTTCATAATTTGGGTTTTCAATCCTGAGGAAACTGTTTTTATGAGTAGTTGTTGTTTCTAAGTTACAAAATTTTCTGTTCACTTATTTACTTAGCACTTTTATAATTCTAAGTTTTGTTCGTGTTTCTTGTTTCTTTTAGTGTTTTGAGTTCCGTTTAGAGTATTGTTCTTTATATTATTTTGTTTGTTCCATTTGTTGTTATTTTGTTTTCTTGATTTTTGTTTTTGTTTTTCCCATCTTTAAGAAGAGCCAAACCACCACAGTTCCGGAGCTCTATTGTTTATAATAAATATTAGGAAATAGGAAATATGAGGTGAGATGAGATCACCAATGTGTCTTTTATTATTCAGGGTTTTTTTTTTTTTTATTTTTATGTTTTCTTACATACATGATGGCTTACTACTTTCATATACAAATACAAATATGAAATATCTAGGAAATGTTAATACCTTTTTATAAGTTTAACTTCATTCCGAAATATAATTTTAAAATATTAATAATTTTTCTTTATGCCTCCGTTATGTCTCCGACACTCTTCACTCTTTATGGGACCAAAACATAGATTTTTATCATGAATTTTATTATAATTAAATAAGATGAATTAACATTAATAATGGCTTTACTTCGTATTTATATCTTGATATTCTAATAGTACAGACTATAATCGAAAGGCTTCATTCCAGAAATTGTTTTAAAGCAAGTTTCTGTTATTATCCAGAAATTGGATTGGCGCAGGAAGTACTTTTTGTTATGCCCTTGAATACTGGAAACCTTCCTACAATATACCTTAATTTTCACTTTTTGAGAATGCACTTGAACACAAAGAAAGCTACATTATTTATATGGAGAAAGTTAGTTTCTTGCATTTTGGACAAAAAGCAGCAAGGCCATCAATGCCCATTACTTATCACACCGTATTTGAGTTCCCTGACCCTGGAAAATCGCAGACACATGTGCACTTGGCCGGTTTCCCCCCGTTATTTATTCTTTCATTTTTCAATATTTCTTTTTAATTTTTTTCCTTTACATTTAAGGAATATTCTCTGTTTCAACCCGCCCCCCCCCTCCCCCTTTTTTATTTTTTTTGGGAAGGGGGTTCCTTGCCGTATGCCTTGAAACCTACGTACTGGTACCACATGTATACAATACAACTATTAAAATTAAAACAAATAATCAAACTAACTATTTAAATAAATATTAAAATCAATGCTATTAATTAAATTAAAACTATTGAAATAAATATCAAAATTAATACTTTTTCCAAGACCTAAACTATTAAAATAAACATTAAAAAATACACAAAATAAATAAAAAGAATTATAACAGGAACAATAAAAATAGTAGCTAAAACTTGCTCATAGGAAGATATAGGAAAAACTAGATTATTTTTCATTTTTTAAAAAAAGGATATGACTAGATTATTTCATAGAGTATATTTGGCTGGAGAGGCCTGCTAGATGCAGAAATCTTATCATCCTGTGGATGATAGCTCTAATATCTGCTAGTGCCTCGCCGGAATTTCTTGGAATACCGAGGTTTGCAAGGATCCCTGTGTATTTCTTGCAATCCTCAATAATATGCCAGACTGTGAGGTTTTTCGACAAACAGCGCAGCAGAGAGCATTCCTGCCTTTAATTAGGTTGAGATGCGTGAGTGTGACCGTGTTGGAGTCTGCATATCAGCACCTGCTCCCCCCAATGGTGTCTGAATGAGAACTCCTTGCCGCAAGGACGTTGTTCACCATCTTCAGTTTGTTACACTCGGACTCCTCCCACAAGTCCTTCCAGGTCCTATTAATGCCTTCGATTGGTGTTTCTGACGCCAAGGTGACTCTTCGACTGTGATTATTCTTATTCCCTTAACCTCATTAACGAGTTTCTTCATCCGAAGGGCAAACGGTGCTAGTGAGAATGCAGCGTGATAAAGGATCTCATACTTAGGCTGGAATATGTATGTGAAGCATGAGTGGTATTGGATTAGTATATACCTTGCTGATGTACTTTGCAGCTAACCGGTGTCTTCGTAAAATGAGTGGGCAGATTCCAGCCTCATCACACAAACTGAATACAGGAGTTGTCCGTAAGCCTCCAGTTGCTGTCCTTATGCCTGAAAAATGCCGCCAGTTGTTGTTCTTATGCCTGAAGAGCAGGTGTTCTTGCCAAGTCGAAAACTAGGCTGCCGTAGTCTAATTTAGAGAATATGAGTGCTTTATACATTTTGAGTAGTGTAGATCGTACAGTTCCCCATGATATCCCACAAAGAACTTTGAGGATCCACATCCTCCGAGAAAGAATCTCTGACCATTGAATTTTTTTTTGTTTTTGATTAAAATAATATTGTTAATTCAGTTTTGACCAGAAATATTTGTTATTTGTTTTTATGTTTATTTTATAGGCAGAACAATTAGGTGCTAGCCTTTTAAAGTTGGGATTGCAGCCAGGCGACAGAGTTGGAATTTTGGGAGCAAATTCAATACACTGGTATATATCTATAAATGCTGCAGCTAAAGCTGGACTGATTGCCGTAAGTATAGTTCTCATATTTCAAAATCAAAAGTGTATGGAAAATCATATCATTTCATAGAATAGTTAATGTGTTCTTGCCACTTAAGCAATTAGCTCATGAGACATTTGAATGATTTAAAATCTCAGATAATTAAATAAATGAATCTATTTTATAGCTTCGCCAAGTATGAGATGAATTCTCCCTAGCGATTGAAGATGGTTTCCTGACAGAATAGTAACTGGTTTTGTCGAATCATTTTGACGAAGGACGTATTGTACATTATGCCAGCTGAGTTTTTCCTTAAGAAAAATTATAATACCGAATTCCACTTTAAAGATGTGAGAAACCCCATTCTTGAAATATAATTAAAACCACTATTCCTTTACAAATCGTGCAAGTACGTTGTTGACTGTTTCGTGGCTCTGAAGGAAGAGACTTGAGGAATCAATAATAAACTAAGCAACTGCTGCGTTAAAGTTTTGACAACAGCGATTGACAGCCAGGGAACGCCCCTAGAGTGAATGATAGAAAGTTCTCCTAAGGGGACGTCCTTGTACTCTAGAACTGGAACAAAAGGTATTCATCTGACACTTATCCAGATGGCTAACGCTGCTCGACATTCCTTATTGAAAGTCATTCATCAAAGACTTTTAAAATATTCCATATACTAATTTTAATACAATATATTTTTAACTAACTGCATAAATCATAAATTATTAGAATCATGGCTTCTCTTATAAAAAATATGTTTTATTATTAAAACTTAGATTTGCACAACTCTTATTTAGTAAACACAGTGCAAAATATAAAGTAGGATAAACAGGCTTCAAAAATTGTGAGTTAAGTATTAAAAAATAATATTGAAACACTTCATAACATAATACCTAATTATAAAAAAGTAAAATTGTTGTTATTTATTGGCATTGACAACTTGAATTCTGAATGGAATGTGATTTCATACAAGGGAGAGTTTTCTAGAAAACATTTTCGGAGGTACAGTGAGATCTCAAATTCAACATTTATAGTTTTGGAGAGCCGGGGGTGTCTCACTGTGTGGTCAATACCCGGATTCGAAAACTAATTTCATTTTTATAGTTATTTATATTTCCCTTGAATCCCTCGCATTTAAATATTAATCAATTAACTTTATTGTCATTATTAATTAATAATTCTAAATATGTCAAATGAATATAAGGAGAACAGGTAATCCTTCATGCTACTGAAATATCTTATTTCGCAGATCAACTATTTCATATAAATAATAAATATGTCTTCGTTTGTACAGTGGCTATGGTTCTAGTGGTTGAGTCCACTCAAACAAACAAAAATAATAGACGTGTATACATTCCTTGCAGAGCGGTGATAGTGATAATAACATCCAGCCATTTTTTCGATTGCATTAATAGTTTGTAAGAGGGCGTAGCTATTCCATCGATAATAAGATGCAATGACTGGCCGAGATTGGACCCAGCTGGAATTGGGTTGAGTGAAGCGTCACGGATACCCCGATAAGACATGCTGATATTGTAGCTCCTACAGCACGCCATCCGACCACAATCTATTCCCAATAAACTGTTCGCTTTGCTTAGTCTCATCAACTACAAGTGTGATGCAGTATTATTTGCACCAATATGTTTTTACACATTGATACAATTCCTAAATTAGCACTGAATCCAAACTAGCGACCCGTTTTCGAATGTTTTGATGACAGGGTAACTATGCAACAAACTATTTCTTAAAGACGAGTATTGTTTAACGTGGTAATATCCTCCACAAAACAAAATAATTGCAACCTATTGAGAGGAAATGCATGAAAGTAGATTCATTTTTCACAAGAAAATGCAGAAGAACAATTTCTAATAATTCAATATTACTGTATAACGTGTCCAGCCAGGTAAGTCTTCTCACACGAATATTTCACAGTCACATCATTTTGATAAAATTGGAGGCATATATCAGAGGAAATTTGGCTTACACATACCGTTCAAAAACTATAGTGTATCGGCATATGTACGCTTTTCACCCTGAACAATTATTTATTTCAATAAAGTACACTTTCAGAACACGAACTCCGAACTCCTGCGCTTGCCAGAGGAAAGTTGAACTCAGTTTTATAACTTTATTAGATTAAATACCTGGTAAACCTCTCACATGGTAATCCTAGAGTGGCGAGTTCGATTCTTGCCTTGGCAAAGGAAATTATTTAGTGACGAAATTCATTAAATAACGTCCTAAAATCCCACCCTGGCTAGAAAAGGGTGGTAACCTGTAGATAACCCGTCCCGATTAGCCTAAGTTGCAAAAAGTGGACGTTGATAAATAATAATAATAAGATTAAATACCTCATATGTGTGAAAACTAAGAACCCATTCAGCACATCTTAATATTCAATGATTGAAAGTTCCATTATTTGAACTTTAATGATAACCAAGTAATATTTAACAATATTGATTTTGCTGGAAATACCAATACCAACTCCTGAGTGCCCGGCCATAAGAGGTTTCTTTACATATTTTATAAATGTCTCGGCATATTTCCCTCACAATTGTTTATACTGAATGGAAGATTCTATTTCTTTGTCTTCAATGTCAAGTACAAAACGTTTTGAAGTTGTGGGTTTTGGTCTGAAAAAGAAATTAGTTTTGGTTAAGGAATAAGTTTATTATTTTATGAAAATATTTTTTTGACAAAAGAAGAAGCTAAATTTCATACTCCAAACATTATGTTATAAATTCTCATTCATTTATGAGTAGAGGTGACAGAAGGCCCATTAATTCATCCACCATAGGTATTTTGCTTCATTAGAATCTCTTTAATAGCAAATACTAATAACTTGCATCTTATGTCTAACAAGTAATTGATGATTATATGGGCTGGGTGTTGCGTTTATGTAATTTGGTCTCCATAAGGAGTTTATTTAGTTAAAACAACATTTCGCCCAGGAGCACCTTCATGTTAACCTTTTTCAAATAAATTCTTCCTTAAAAACTAACTAAAATTAACACAGAGCAAACAGACCAATCATTTTCGGGCTTACAAGTTCTTGGAATAAACATTGGCACACCAGCTTCGACTTAAAAGTACTTAAATGGTCTTTAAAGACAAACATACTATAGTTATATAATTATACTATTATATGTTGCTATTACTATACTTTTTTTTCCAATTTTAATTAACCTCCTCTGAGGCTAATTGTGCTTCTGAAGTTAGGGACGGGAAGGGAATTGGGACTGGTTATCTGGGACGTAAGTGGCGATGGCTAGGTATTTTATTTAGTGAGTTCGATACATTAATTCCCACAAGCCTCAGTTTTTATAAGCATTAATACCAACGCATGACTACCCTTAGGTTTCCGAATACAATTAAAGTTGTGTGTTATAAATTGCTTACAGGTGACATTAAACCCAGCTTACAGACCAATGGAGCTTGCGAGTTGCTTGGAGGAGGTTGGATGCCGTGCTCTCATCACAGACCAGACGTTCAAGACACAGAACTACCCTGAGATGTTGGGAGAAATAGCACCAAGTATGAAGACTGCTCAACATGGTGAACCTCTCTCTACTAAACAGCTGCCCGATTTATCTTTCGTTATTGTAGCCACAAATGACAAGCTCCCGTTAGTATTTTAGTCAGTTTGTTTTCCTTTATTTAATTCACAACTACTACAAGTAAAAATTAACTATTTTTTGGAAATAGTTTTACTTAAACGGTGTTCGTTAACTCCCAAGACCAATAGCTATCGGGAACAATGTATCGACGTTTGTTTCTGTATAAACCATGACTTTATATTGAACTACAAGCTGTAGTCTGTAGAAACAAGAAACACCAGGTATGAGTCTTCACTTCAATGTACTGACTCTTCTACCTGTCTTAAGATATTTCTTTCTGATAATTGGTTCCAATAATTCTTTGTGCTGTCTTGCTCTATACAAATATTTTACAATTAGTAGAAAAACTGCCGTACCCAAGAATTATGTTTTCAGCTCTCTCGATTCTCTACCAAATTCTCTGATATAATCTCTGATATGTACTTAATAGGGCTTGACTATTCCCATAGGGTTTGTTTATTATATCTATAAAATCATTAAGATAACAATATGGTATTAATATATATTATAAATACCGCTTCAGTGAATGCTTACCTAGATTTTCTAGATAAGGATCGATTAAAGAATAACTACTATGACTAGACATGAACTTGGACTTATTTCTTCTTTGAAACAAAAGTTTTATTAAGTGGGGCTACGTTGAGGAAGTTGTATTAAAGTTATTAAGATGGGGTCACGATATGGTTAATTGACGGATAATTTCGTTATTTTATTTTCCTCTTTTAAAACTTGCTCTCCTCCTTAACTATACGTCTCCTTCAATAGTGACTATAGTATCTTTTAGCAGATTTCCCTAAAGGGAAATCAGCTGTCGAGGTCGTACTCATGATGCGAGTTTCGAAAAATTTCTTCAACTGTCCATCGATCCTACCAAGGAGATGACGAAAATGAGGTCCGTTCAAAATTATATCTATATCTATCTATCTATCTATCTATCTATATATATATATATATATATATATATATATATATATATATATATATATTTGTCTGTTAACGCTCTAGCGGTCGCAATTTTTGTTTGATCGTTACCAAACTCGGACTTTAATCGTTTTATGTAAAAAAAAGAACGAGTTCGTTAATGGCTGAAATCGGATCAGTGGGAGGGGGGGGTTTAGAGGGGGGATTTTTGAAAATTCGAAATATCTCCGTTATTATGCGTCGGATCGAAACATTATATAAAATGAACCTTATTGCAAATTAAATTTACTATAAATATTGTATTATACATTTATTCTGTATCTTGAATATTAACCGAGATATTTGTATTTGTATTCTGCGTGTGGTCGGCAGGAGTCGGCTATGTTCGGACTTTCCGCCGAGAGCTCTGGCGGCAGTTTCCGTAACTATTCTTCCCTCGTGAATAGGTTTAGAGGTTTCTTACTACTACAGTTTTTATTAGGCAGATTTCTCTATTGTATAACTTCACGTGGGAAATCTGCTTAGTTTACGCAGCCCCTTCGTGACGGAGATAATCGTAATGAATAAGAATATAATTTCATACATTATTTGTTTTTATTAACCCAATTTTTCTCTCATTGCCTTATTAGTTTAAGCAGAGTATGAAGCATCCATTGTTCTAACCCCTGGACACCTTTAAAGTTTTAGTAGTATTTCAGGCGAGTTGCAGCTTTGTAGATGCGGCGGCTATTACAGAGAATCGTAGTCTTTACTTTTGAGCTTGTATTAGAGTATTGAGATAGAGTGCGTTTGATTTAAAGTAAGGAAATTGTCTGGAAATCAATTTTTAGCTTCACTAATTACAATTACTTAAATTTTTGCAGCGGATGTTATCGTCTAGATGACGTATCAAATATGGCTGATTCCAAAGAGAAAATTGAGGAAATTAACCAAGACATCCAACCAGACGACCCAGTATGCATTCAGTTCTCTTCGGTAGGTTTAATTGACTTTTTGGGGACATTGTCTTGGTGTTTTCTTCTTGGATCTACCTTTTAAAGATAACATAGTAAATTAATTTTGGAAATAGTGAAATGATTCGAAATATTTTGTATCATGAATGATAAACTGTTGTGAGAAGAAGTTATAACACAGCATTGCATTTAATGTATGTCAACGGCTTCCTTAATTCCTTCTATTAATGAAAAATAAATTCATTAAACTCATGCACAGAAATGAAGCAAGGACTGGACTCTCGTAATAGACTTTAGAACTTTACCATCAGCGATCTAAGACTCACTTACTCATACATATTTACCTATGTCAATCGACCACTATGGCAATTCCAGGTGTACTCATTAACTGTATATTTCGATAAAGGTAGAAATCTTACTCAACAGTCTGATCGAACTTTACCATCAGCGATCTAAGACTCACTTACTCATACATATTTACCTATGTCAATCGACCACTATGGCAATTCCAGGTGTACTCATTAACTGTATATTTCGATAAAGGTAGAAATCTTACTCAACAGTCTGATCGAACTTTACCATCAGCGATCTAAGACTCACTTACTCATACATATTTACCTATGTCAATCGACCACTGTGGCAATTCCAGGTGTACTCATTAACTGTATATTTCGATAAAGGTAGAAATCTTACTCAACAGTCTGATCGAACTAATAACAACTGCATACCCAAAGAAATATCGTGACATACAGAAGAAAAGATGCCCACAATACCTTAAAATATAGAAAACTATTCGTAAAATAAAAACGAAAATTGTTTTATTCTGTACTGCGTTCGCTGCTCTAACAATTCTCGAATCGCCTTTTTAATAGAAAGAGTAATTAAATAAATGTTATAGTGTGACCAATACACCAGAAAGCGTTAAATGGTGCATAACTACTATCTTTATAACATTCAAGATACAGAGCTAATACGTTTATATCAACAGGGAACAACTGGAAAGCCGAAAGCTACTGTGTTGACCCATTTTGGAACTGTTAACAATGGACATTTTTTTGGATTGCGATGTGGATTTAATACAAAGGTATGACTGTATAATTTAGATCTATTAATTTAAGGAGCTTCGTTACATGAATTATTCACTCATAAAACTTACCAGTTAGTAGTGAAAAACTGATGAAATATTAGAACATACACTCCCAAGCTCATTTCTCAAATTATCTGAGTTCTTTTACCTTGGAGCTCTTTTGCCTTTTATTACTGTTATCTTAGTGACCACACAGAGGTAGATAAACAGACCTATTTATAACATTTTTCCTGAACCATCTATGGTGAGTGACCATTAGACAATGGTGAGATGACGCGTTACGTCCAGTGTGGGGGGGGGGATTATTGGCCAAAAATAGTAACTTATTTATTTATGTAGCTACTCAGTTACCACATGATGCAGAGTAGAGACTGAGGGAACGGATAGAGCAACGGCAGGGCTAAACAGTGTGATATACCCCCGTTGACTGTATATAGTAGGAGCATAATATTTTCAGTCACTTCACCCCCTCCCCCCCCGAAAGCATAAAATGACCCAAAATTGAACTAAAATATTCGCCTATAGGTTTGCCTAGCTTTTGGCAGATTTTCCTGAAAAGAAATCAGCTATTGAGGTCGTACTCATGACGCGATTTTCGAAACATTTCCTCAAATGTTCATCGGTCTTACCCAAGAGATTATGTAAATGAGGCTCGTTCAAAATTATATATATATATATATATATATATATATATATATATATATATATATATATCTGTATAATTAACTATATATATTAATATATATTTGTATCATATAACTCGATATTTAACCGTTTTATGTAAAAAGAAAGATCAAGTTCGTTAATAGCTGAAATCAGACCAGAGGGGGGGGGCGGTAAGAGGGGTAATTTCGAAAGTAAATTCTAGATATCTCGGTTTTTATACGTCGGATCGAAAAAGTAAATAGGACCAATCTTATTTCAAATTTAATGTTCTATACATATTGTTACGTACATTTCTTCTAAATCTTGATTATTAACCGATATCTTCGCATTTTCTAGTTTTAAGCCATTAGTAAACCTCCACTCTTACTCATTTCATATTAACAATAAGCTGTCATATTATGAAGCACTTTATTTGAACCCTATATACTAAATATTATTTTCATAGAACTTTTGCCTTTCGAGATAAATGCAAATACGTGACGTTTTCTGAAATCCAGTGAAAAGTAGCCCATTGGAATTTTATTATATTTGATGTATTCGAACTTATAGGAAAAATTATGATTTGTACTAAATGTACCCAGCATTTTTACAAAGAAACTTAATTCTTTTCTGCAATAATCAGTTTGTATAATAATTTACATAACAGTTTTGAATATTTACTTGTATTGTGATTTCCTCTAATGTTTTAAGATATGATTATTAAGTGTTTTATTTTGTAATTAAATAAAAAAAGTTCATCTTTAACTACAGTAAAGCTCAAAATATATTCATGAATACATCTTCATATTGTGATGGGAGCCATACTTATTTCAATCCATCAACGATGGATAACATTCCTTGATTATATTTATAGTTAATGGTAGTTATCCCATAAGTTGTTTATAACAGTGTACATTATATTTTCAGCATCACACTGTGTGTCATCAAGTACCACTTTTCCACATATTTGGCTCTACGTTAGGCATTCTTACAGGTTTGGATTTTGGAAATACCCTTGTCCTACCAGGGCGTTCATTTAATGTGAATGACACAATAACTTCACTTTTAACTCACAGGTAAGATATGCGTAATTTAATAATCAATACTTAATATGTACAATTTTCATAAGGCTACGCTTTAATCAAGGTATTGAGGTCAAACTCATGTAAAAAGAAAGATTAAGTTCGTTAATGGCAGAAATCGAACTAGTGGGAGTGGGGGGGTTTAGATGAGGAATTTCGAAAATTCTAAGTAACTCCGTTATTGGACCAATCTTATTACCAATTTAATGTTCCATGAATGTTCTTACATATGTTTTTTTCAGGGTCTTGATTAATAACCGTGATAATTGCATTTCCACCATTCAATAGAGAATACCCGGTGATATCAGATCACAAGTGTTAAACCCCAGCACTTGAGAGATCTGCTTAGTTTAGGCAGCCCCTGCAGGACTGACTTTTTGTTGTTGGAAATGAAATACATTGAATTCTTTTTAATTTAATTTTGTTCTACTTTCTATACCACGGTTAAAATACAATGTTTTGTCTGTAAATATTATTTTCGCCTGAATTCATTCAATCTGCAGCTAAATATTTTATTCATTACTATACCCCCTAAAGTAATAGTCTAATATAACTCACATGTAGGGCGAAGTTTAAAAATAGTGGAGATTTTATATCTCATTTCTTAGCTAATATTAAGATATACTTGTTCTTACATTAATATATATATATATATATATATATATATATATATATATATATATATAATTAAAAGTTCAATGAAAACAATATTTGGTATTTAAGCATCTAATAAAGTAGTTCATGATATAACAGGTTATAGTGAATATGGCATGAATATGAGCGGGATTTACTGAAGGCTGTAAACTGAAAAGTGCAAATATATACCTATTCATGATAGAGAAAATAAGTATTTAACAACTTTTATGGACAATTTCCATTGCAATACAATTGTGCTACATAATGTTTCGTACCGACGTAAATCACTGAAGATATTTTGGTGTTTTTAAATTCTTTCTGTAAACCCATCTTTCCCCCTGCCCGATTTTAGCTGTTAACGAACTTGATCATTAATTTTACGTAAAACACTTATATCTAGAGTTTGGAAACGATGAGAAAAAATTGGGATCCCTGAACTACTAACACACACACACACACACACACACACACACACACACACACACACACAAATGGCTCACGAGGGAAACTCTGAGACGAAAGTGGGAAATGATGAGGCGACTCTGTAACTGTGAATATACAAAACCTATTAGTTTAGAAGTAATTGGCCTTAATGCAAGTGCTCGTTGCTTGTTTGCACCGTGTCACATGTTTTTACATAGGGAAAATATCTCGTAAAACATTGATTAACTGGATTGGCCATTAAAGTAATGATAGTACTTCATTAGACTATTTGAGAAAAGTTTTGATCTTGTGAAGAGTAAGATTAAAGAAGTGAAGTTCTCAACCCGTGCTTGCTACAGTAGGTTCATTGTAAGTGGTGGAAAACGAGGTTGTGTAGCTTTTGACAGCTAGGAACAAAATAATGAGGTTATGGCAATGATACAGGGCCATATTGTAAGTGTTGTTTTCTTTGCACTTTAAGGTGGTTTGGAATCAAGCCCCTGGATCAGTGGGCAGATAACAAGTTCCACTTCTGGAAGAAAGCAACATATGTAGTTCTACCTTAAATCAAATTGAAATAATTCCCAACACTTTAAATTTCGAACAATTTTAAACATAAAATACAACTCCACAATAACTAATTTATATATGAAAATAGTAATGTTTAGAGAACATAATTGTTGCTATTTATTTACCCCCACTTTGTGCATTACCTGGGTAAATTGGGTTGGGTTATCTACAGGTTACCAATCTTTTCTAACCAGGCTGGGACTAAGGGTGTATTTTAATGCGTTCTTCTTTAAATAAATCCCTATTACCCAGGCGGGAATCGGGTCCGAACTCGCCACAAGAACATAATAGCCCATTGCAAAGCACGACCTACTTTTTGTTTTACTAATGATTTTAAACCATTTAAAGTTAATATAAATTTTGAAAACTATGAAGGCATTAAAACAATATGAACAAAACGTTTGCCCTTTTTCTTGTCATAATACCATGAGTCGTTATCAAGTAATGTTCAATGACTAACTGAATGTGTAAGATACCCCCTTTTCTTGTATCGTTTCGAGAACAGATAGATAATGAAACGAGGTTTATGAACACTATTATTATCTTGGCTGCCACGTAAGTAAAATTTACATGTTGTTCAAAACTGTTTCAGATGCAATGCAATTTACGGCACACCTACCATGTATGTAGATGTGTGTGCTGAGCTGAAGAAACGATTCCATGAATTTCCAGAGCTGAGGGAGGCATGCAACCACTTCGAATTAGTTGTCAGTGGAGGGGCTATATGCACTCCGAAACTATACAAAGATATTGCTGAGATATTTAATTGTACCAATTTGCAGGTAATAAAAGAATTTAGTATTATGTCTAATTAAAAACATTATACTTATGTAAAAAGCACATTTTATATAAACATTGAATTGTTTGAGATTAAATAGTTATTAACTTATTCTTTATCAGTTAATTACTGACGAATAGATATGGCAAGCGAATTAATGAAGAGGATTAGAACCGGTGTCTTTCATTTTTAATTCCAAGTTATAAGTAATCGCATAGCTGTGGTACGGATTTAGAATTTCTACTTATTTACGACAGGATCTCAAGGATTTATGACATTATATACTTGAAATTGACGTAGAGTTATTTGAAAATAGTTGACCAAATCATAATTATATTAAGTTTAAAATCAGAAGGGATATCATGATGTTCATTTAAAATGAATGGTAGGTACTCGTAATACGGAAGTGTTAGAAAGTTTCAGTGTGAGGAATGATGAAAGAGTTTAGCAGTGATGGAAAGAAGGTTAACCTCCAAAAGTGTAATTTTCTTTCAGAAGTAAACGCCAGATGTAAAGGTGTAATTGAATATAGGCAAACGTCCCTATAGATCGGAATTAGGCCCCCCTACCAGACGATATTTCACTGTAGTCACTAGGAAATTGCAAATCTTACTCTCCATTTTATCTTAGACTGGCCGAATAATAACAATCTGACGTGCAATCAAAACAGACCCAAAAGCCTATATAACATTTTCATGGCACAGATAAACCTCTCATTAACAATAAACATATACATTATTTTACTGGAAATTGTGAGTATTAAATACTCAAGAGTGACATTAGACAATAAACTTAGCAATGCTAATGTACAGACAAAATTACTGAAATGAGTACAAAGACTATACAGAGTAAGCAATGTTACCCCCTAGGCAACCTTTATACCTTTTACATGAAGGAACAATATTCATAGCAAGCCCTCTATGGATAACTAACAATTATGACTCTCATAGATCCCGTCCACAAGCAAGCTAACGCTGAGTGAACTGGGCACTGACCTGGTATATGTCGAGGACCCGTCAGTCTACTAGTGACAACGCATTCCAGGTCTTCCAAGGTAAATAGGGGTCGTATGTCGAGTTGATCAATCTCTACTTAAAACTCGGCGGCTAAAGATCTTTAGGGTCTATAATGCCAACCGAAAAAAAATAAAAAGTTTTTATTTTTCAATATTTTATTCTCATCTTTTACATCATTGCCATTTTATTATTATTTTTTATTGTTTCTGGAAATAATCTTAGTATTGCATTATTATAATTGAAAGCATAAATAACAAATGTTATGCCAGCAACTATTTTTATTAGATTAATTTCTCTGTTTTATTTATTAGGCAGCCTACGGTCTGACAGAAACAAGTCCTATATGTATGACCAATACGAGGAATGACTCTTTTGAGCAGAAGACTGAAACAGTGGGTTACTGCATTGATCATCTAGAGGTACTTTTTTAAATTTAATTTATAAAATGTAAAATAATGACATAAAAATGTCGAATAACCCCATTATTCATCGATTTTTCATTATCATCACAGTTTTATTTCTTTACATAATTACAGAAGAAATAAAACTAAAAGTCATTGTTATTTCGGCTGGTGGTGAGTGGTAAGGGTTATAAATGTCCATCACATTCATTAAAATTGTTGATACATATACTGAACCATTAGCAATACCACATTTAACATTAAACTATTTATTTAAAATAGAATAAATTACATTTAGCATTTTTTCATACAATTAAAAGAGATTACATTTTCTTTTTAATTTACCGTTGACGACAACTCTCACCAGAGTAAATACAATATTGGCTAGTGATGAATTATATTAACCAGAGGAGCGTAGTGGCTTATCAATAAAAATCCTCTTCCTCCCATATTATATTGAGTAGTAAAACATTCATAGGTCTATCCTCTGCATGGCCCAAAATACGTTTTTACACCTTATTTATTATTTGTAGCTCTGGAGTTGAAAATGTACATTTTTGAAAGCGCCAAGCACTTGTAAATATATTGTGAGGAGCCTCAAAATTGTGTGCTAGATGAACCTAAAACTAAAAGTGGACTAGTACAGTTTTGATAACTGGGCCTGTTCAATGCTGTTTTCATTAAATGTAAAATAAAGAAAGGAGTCACCCTAAAGTATTTTAAAATGTATAAGCTGATATTTTTTAACATTCCCAAAACCTAAAATGTTGACGTTTTTATTGTTAATACATTATTAAGTCGGAAACGTTTATTTGAAGCATTATTCATCCAAATCGAATGACATTTATTTTAGAAATAACTAATTTTTCATTTTATATATGAAAATGTTGAATGCTATTTATTAAGGTATATATATATATATATATATATATATATGCATATGCGTGTGCGTGTGCATATCTGTGCATTTACTGAAGTACTTGGTCTAAAATTTCTCAAAGGATTTAAATTCATGTCATCAAATGCTATGTATTGGATAGAACACGAGAAAGAGGACCCGGAGAACTCATGACTATCCCACTTTCTACAGTGTAAGTGTCCTATACAAGAGTGCATACGGGGAATGCATTTTGGTTTAGGTTAAATATAATAGTGATACCCTTTTGATCATGGTAGTAAACTTTAAATCACATTTACATTATAAAATGACTACTTATTAGGTTTGTTAATTTCGATTCCCTAATCTATAAAAAGAAAACATGGAAATGATTTTATTTTGAATCTTAGAAATAACAATTGTCCTGTTGGCTTGTTGAATCAATGTAATTATGAAGCTAATTCGGGCATGACTCTATACTAGAAATTCAAAAAATGAAAATCTTTTTAATGAGTTTGTCACTAAATAAATTCCTACTGAATCGAAATCAGGATTATACGTATGCCTGAAGTTTATTGAGACCTACGCCTTAACACTTGGCTAATCTGTCAATCAATAAATGTTTTGAAAAGATGAAATGTCTTATTAATTTTCCAGAAGGAGGAATATTTAATTTCCCTACAATTAACAGTGTGGACACAATCATTGTCTAAGACACATGGAAAGATACATCAACATTAGCACAAGGGTTTTTAATAACCGAAAGACTGAAATTAGTTTTTGTACAAGTTTACAAATACAACAAGTTTTTTTGTTTTTTAAAATAAATTTTAATCAATGATATTTATAAAAAAATTATTGTTTCCACTTAATCAGTTTTATTTACCTACCTGTTCACAGGTAAAAGTGGTTGACAGTACTGGAAAAATGGTGGAGTTTGGAACTCCCGGAGAGGCCTGGTACAGGAGTTACGGAAATTTGCTATGCTATTGGAAAGATGAAAAGAAAACAAAGGAAGCGAAGACAGAATCCGGCTGGTTTAAATCTGGGTATTTCAAACTTCAAATATGTTTTTCATTTTATTTAATAATTGTCATGAGGTGGGGCTTGTTAATTTATTTTAGACATTTATAAGATCCTGAAATCTATTCAGCAGATTGTAGATCTTGTTATTTTTCTTCTTTTCCTGTTTCTTCTTCCTATCTTATCTTTCGAACTATTTATTTTCCCTTTATTTCATATGTTTCTTTTTTGGAGGGACTTTCGCTATTTTAGCCTGCGTAGTAAATAAATATAATATAAATATAGAATGATAAAATACACGACAAAAATCAATCTCTGTTTACGCCATTCTCGTATATAATTATCCATATATAAATATGAACGGATCTATTTCCCGATTTCAGCCATTAACGAATACGACCTTTTGTCTTGAATGAATCGATTAAATATCGAGTATGGTTAGAAACAGATAAACATTTTCGAGTCAAGAACGTATAATCCTAATTTATCACACAATGTATCTGCAGGTATCTCACATTGTAGAGGTCCTTGAAAAACAATACTTGAAATTTAAGATAGGAATAAGACGTTCAATGATATATTGGCTTATTGCTAACTTGCTATGACTAAAAATATGGGTTTACCGAAGGCTGAAAATTAATAAATGCAAAAATCTGCTAATATTCGAGATAGAGAAAACGTGTATACAACTACATTCATAGAAAATTAAATTTGAAAAAAGACTTTTGAATCCAAATTTTTATTGAACTCATAACAAAGATATCTTGGGTTTTGTGATTCCTCTCCCTTCTAAATCCCTTCTTGGATGTCATCTATTAACGAACTTATTGTTTTTGATTTACGCTTATTTATTGAACATGGTAATGATCAAAAAACGTCCGTCACGCAGGGGCTGCGTAAACTAAACACATTTCTCACGTGAAGTTGTATAATATAGAAATATGTCACGAGGCAAACAGTTACGGAAACGGCCGAACTAGCTTTTGCCGGAAACCCACGACTAGGCCTGAAGTTAGCTGATCTCATCTCCGTTCGTAACGTGCACACACATAATATAAATGCGAACGTCGGTTAATATTCAAGATAGCGAATAACTGTATATAACAATATTAATAGTAAATTTAATTTGCAAAAAGATTGGTTTTATACAATTTTTCGATCCGACTTATAGTAACGGAGAAATTTTCGAAAATCCGCTCCTCTAAACCCCCCCTCTCACTGGTCGGATTTCAGCCATTAACGAACTTGATTTGTCTTTTTACATAAAACGTTTAAATATCAAGTTTGGTAAAACAAAAATTGCGACCGCTAGAGCGTTAACAGGCATATATATATATATATATATATATATATATATATATATATATATAATTTTGAACGGAATTCATTTTTGTCATCTCCTGAGTAGGATCGATGGACGTTTGAAGAAAAGTTTTCAAAATCGCGTCATGAGTACGACCTCAATAGCTGAAATCTACTAAAATTTGTGACGCTGGAGCTGTTTCAGACAAGTATATATTTATGAAATTTAGAACGGTCCTCATTTTCGTCATCCCAATGGAAGAGATTTTTCGAAAACCCCAAGTGTTGATTTTAGGGAAATCTGCTAATAGGCAAAATGCTACGGATGCTTTAAGTAAGAGGTCCCCCAGGGGATGCCATAATTGCCGAAAAACCAGTAGGAAACGAAATATCACTATTTTTAATTTCAGACCTCCCTTACAACCCCCACTCCTGTTCGTACCTCGAAATTTTAATATGGCTTATAATCAGGGAGGTGTTAATACCAAATCACACACGGAGTTTCGTTCAATTCGGTTGAGTCTTTTGTGCCATATATAATTGTTGACTCCCACTATTGTTTTTAGCGTATAGCTCATTTATACTTCTGTATACGACAAAAGGGTATATTACAGAAGTTACTCTAAATAACAAAATAAACAACTCTTGTTATGTGCATATTTCCGAAAACCAGTATGAGACTAAATATAACTATTTTTAATTTCAGGCCTTCCTTATAACCCCAATTCCTTTTCTTCTCAGTGAATATTAATAAAGCCAGAAACCTACCTGTTTTAGTAGTAAATGGGATAGTAAGGGATGGGATCAGACATAGAAGCATTTTCTCGCATTTCAGGCTCTCTTTATCCTTAGTAAGAACCCCATATACGAGACTTAAAATATAACTTGTACATGAGATGGTTAATGAGATATTGGATTTAACTGAAATTTCCATGATGAAAGGCTTAGAAGGTTGTAAATGTAAATTTCTTTTTTTAAAAAGGTACGTTAATATTGAGCAACTGTATAATATATAGTACAAAATTTGTAGAAAATAACTATTAAAATATACGTTAAAAGTAACTATACAAAATTCGAGGGAACGACTAATTAAATGGAGTTTTAAAATGTTAAACCCCCCCTCATTAGGGTCCAGTTTTTGCAAATTCCTATATTGAGTTTGGTGCCGATGAAATACATATTATAACTGCCAAAGCATTTACTGACAAATATATGAAGTATAAATTTGAAAGGGCGTCATTATTGCCTTGAAGTAGATGACATTGAAGGACATATGATGAATGATATATTTTGGGATTCGAGCCTTCCATTAAGGGATGTAAAGGCATTGCTATGTTTTTGTTCGTAATTTTAAATCTAAATCCATCATCTAGAATAATGTTGACTATATTATCTATGACCTTCCAAACAACCATTCTATGTTAATGTGCATTTTGGTTGCTTTAAATAATGGTACTAAAGTTTATTTGTATATTTTATTTGCAGTGACATTATGATTTTGTCAGAAGATGGATATGGGAGAATCGTGGGAAGGCTGAAGGATGTAATCATCAGAGGAGGGGAAAACATATTCCCTTCTGAAATAGAGAGTTTCTTAATGAAACATCCTCAAATAACGGACATACAAGTAAGTCACTAAGCTTTGAACATTCATTAGAACTGACGGGGAGGAGGAGGGATCGAGAATAAACATTATCTTAGTACAGTCATGTAGTAACATAATAAGTACTAACACCGAGTAGTAACATATTAAATACTAACATCAAGTAGTGACACAATGAGTACTAACATCAAGTAGTAACATAATGAGTACTAACATCGAGTAGTAACATAATAAGTAATAACACCGAGTAGTAACATTAAATACTAACATCAAGTAGTAACTAATGAGTACTAACATCAAGTAGTAACAGAATAAGTACTAACATCAAGTAGTAACACAATAAATACTAACATCAAGTAGTAATATAATAACTGCTAACATCAGGTAGTAACTTAATAAGTATTAACATTGTAGCAGCTGGGCCGCGTTGCCCCTGGTTACCACTTAACCTAACGCTTATAACAAAAGTTTAGACAGTCAGTTGCTAGTGTACTGCACGAGAAGACCACTGTTTGTTGTTTTTAGCTTATTTATCTGCGAACTACAACAGCCGAGCACCACCTCATCATCAAGCCAGCACAACTGAAATGAATCAGGATTGACCAAAATAAGTCTAAAAAAAAAGTTCGTCACTCAGGGGCTGAGTAAACTAAGCAGATTTCCCACGTGAAGGATTACAATAGATAAATATACATACAGGTAACACTACCGTGAATGCTCAGTAAATGTACAATACAAGGCTGAATTGTAAACAAACAGGGAAGCCAACCTCCTAGTGCTGCATACATAGACCGGAAAAACAAACAATTAATGAAATATATTTGAATATATCATATTAAGTTTATTGAAAACAATTTACTTATAGAGCGGTAACAGACAAATATATATATATATATATATATATATATATATATATATATAGATATATATATAAGCAGATTTCCCTTGAGGGAAATCAGCTATTGAGGTTGTACTCATGACGGAATTTTTGAAATTTTTCTTCAAATGTCCATCGATCCTACCTATTAGATGACGAAAATGAGGTCCGGTCAAAACTGTATATATATATATATATATATATATATATATATATATATATATATATTTGCCTGTTACCACTCTAGCGATCGCAATTTTTGTTTGATCATTACCAAACTCGATATTTAGTCGTTTTATGTAAAATGAAAGATCAAGTTCGTTAATGGCTGAAATCGGACCAGTGGGATGGGGGGTTTAGAGGGAAGGATTTTCTAAAATTTGAAATATTTCCGTTACTATACGTCGGATCGAAAAAGTGTATATAATCAATCTTATTGCAAATTAAATTTACTATAAATAGTGTTATATACATTTATTCCCTATCTTGCATATGAACCGAGATATTTGCAATTTTATGAAATCGGGGAGGATAACGGATGAAAGTGAGTTTCCCGCCAAAAGCTAGGTCGGCCGTTTTCTTAACTCTTCGGGTCTCGTGAAATTTCTCTATTGTAAAACTACACGCGGGAAATCTGCTTAGTTTACGTAGCCCCTGCGTGACGCACTTTATATACAGTTTTGAACGGACCTCATTTTCGTCATCTCCTAGGTAGGATCGATGGACATTTGAAGAAAAAAATCGAAAATTCCGTCATGAGTACAACCTCAATAGCTGATTTCCCTTCAGGGAAATCTGCTAAAAACATGAGTCGGTATCGTGAGTAAAAACAATTATATTTTACAGAGATACCGGCCAGCAAGAAAGCATCCTTCCAAGCTTTTAGCAGATTTCCCCTAATGGAAATCAGCTATTGAGGTCGTACTCATGATGGGAGTTTCGAAAAATTTCTTCAAATGTCCATCGATCCTACCCAGGAGATGACGAAAATGAGGTCCGTTTAAAATTATATATATATATATATATATATATATATATATATATATATATACCAACCTCCCTGGTGAAGTAATAGCTCATTCTAGCTTCACCGTTATATATCCAAATTCACACACCTTCAACACGCCATATAGGATGTCCACTTTGGACCTCATGCTCACCCGTATCCCCCACATAGTGACTAAATGTCTCGCCTTGGACTTTATCACTAGTGATCACCGACCAGTACTATATTCGAGGTCACCCTCCCAAACCCACTTCTACCACCTACGCGTTTCATAAAGGTGACTGGAAACTATACAAGTCACTTATGTACGCAAATACGCCGGCGTTCACTACGATCAGTGACGCCCAAACCCTCGAAGAGAAGCTGGACGAGTTTACAAACATCATCCTGGAAGCTGCGGATCAGGCGATCCCCAAGGTCTCGAGAAAACCACCAGGACTCAAACCGCCTCCCCCTCATGTTCTACAGTTGGTCAGGCAGAGGAGCACCAAAAAAAATTCCTGGTATCGCACCAGGAACCCCGCCCTACGTCCCGTCCTGAATAACCTCACTGCCCATATCCGCACCCTCATGAGCCAGTGGAAGACGAAATGCTAGCGGCACATATAACCGCGGTAGATCGGTCAAGGTACCGTCAGACTGATGAGGCGCCTGGGACGGAGAGCGGTGATAATTTCATGTTCTCCTCCCCTAGGCAGCTCTCTGCCATCCTGCGCCGGACCAAGGGAGGAAAGTCCCCTGGGATGGACGGGGTGCAGTACGTGCTACTCCGTCAGCTTCCGCGGAAGGCTCTGTCCTATCTTAACCACCTCCTAAATTCCTGCCTCCGCCTACGTCACTTCCCCTCCATGTGGAAACACGCAATCGTTGTCCCCCTCCTAAAACCAGCCAGAAATGGAACCTCTCCCGACCACTACCGTCCCATCAGCCTCCTCCCACATATCTCCAAGATACTGGAAAGTATAATCCTCCGGTATCTTGTGGATTTCTGTGCGGAGAAATCCCTCATTCCCCAGGAGCAGTCCGGTTTCCGTCCTCAACACAGCTCCCTCCATCCTTTGGCCCGCATATACGCTAACACCGCCAACAACCTCCGCAGGAACGTCGTTACGGCGATGATTTCCATCGACTGCACTCAGGCTTTTGATTCTGTCGACCGTGCCGAACTCCTTAATACCCTCATTGGGCATGGCTGCCCCAGCCAACTCCTAGCCATGCTCCGCTCCTTCCTCGACGGCCGAACTTTTCAAGTAAGAGTCGGCGAATCCCTCTCCTCATCCCGTCCTCTCCGAGTAGGGGTACCTCAGGGTTCCCCGCTCTCTCCTACCCTCTTCACGGCATACACCGCAAATGTAGTGAGTCGGCAGCATTTCCAAATACTGAGGAGGCCGTATACGCGGACGATGTTGCCATTGTTAGCACCTCCCTCAACCCATCCCGCGCACTATCCCTGGCAGAATCTGCATGCCAGGCGATATCCGACGACCTGCGCTCCATAAACATCCATGTGAACCCTAGGAAGACAGATGCCCTAGTGTTCTCATATCACAAACGCACCCCTGTCCCCGACACTTTCAGACTGGACAACAACGACCTCCCCGTGTCCCGCTCCATAACGTACCTAGGCATTAAACTCGACAGACACTTGACTTTCTCCACTCACATACGAAAACGGATACAACACCTAAGAACCAAATTCACTTCCCTTAATCACCTTCTCCTCTCCCCGGTCCTCAGCCTCCGCCTCAAATTACTAATCCTGAAAGGCGTCATCCAGCCCGCTCTCCTCTATGGCTCCCCCGTCCTACGTTACCTCACCAAATCCTCCCTCGAAACCCTCCAACAATTCCAAAACGGCATAGTCCGAAAAATAGTTCAACATACATCCCTCCAACGCTCCACCAACCACACAATCCATGAAACCCTCTCCCTTGAACCCATATCCCACACCATCTCCCGCAGACACATCAAATTTTTTGACTCCCTACACTATATAGACAACTCCCTATACCGCTCCATACCCCCTCCTCAGCAGCCGGTGAGATGGCGACAGACTGGTCTCGATGAGCCCCTAGTCGATCTCACCCGCTGCTGACACCCATCCATATAGTGCCCGAGGTCCGGTCAGTAATTCACAAACAGGGCTAACCCCCATGCCCCACATTCTAATTTAGCCCTGTAGTTTTAGTTAGGTTAGTTCTAGTTTAGTTCTTTTAGTATAGTTTAGTTTAGGTTAGTAGATAATTTGGGCGCCACTTACCCCCTTACGGCTTCTTAGGTATATTTACTGGCCGCAGCGGCCTTCTTTTCTCTTTTTCTTCTTATCTCCTCTCCTTCTATCCCTAGCCTTTCTTCTTTCGTTTTCTTCCTATCCCATTACAACCCACCCGGTATCACCAGCTACCGGGTCACCTACCCTTATCGAGTTCCATTTCACCCTTTCAAAATTACCACCTCCCTTAAAATGGAACGTAGTTTAGCAGAAGGGGAACTATCTCTTCTCACCCCCGGTAGGTCACACTACCTTATTACCAACCATCTATGAAAGCTGGGTCTCAGATAAAAAATAAAAAAAATAAAATAAAAAAAAAGCATTATAAATACCAACATCAATTAGTAACATAAGAAGTATTAACATATTAAATACTAACATCAAGTAGTAACATAAAGAATACTAACATCAAGTAGTAAACATAATAAGTACTAACATCAAGTAGTAACATAATGAGTACTAACGTCAAGTAGTAAACATAATAAGTGCTAACATCAAGTAGTAATATAATAAGTGCTAACATCAAGTAGTAACTTAATAAGTACCAACATCAAGTAGTAACATAATGAGTACTAACATCAAGTAGTAACTTAATAAGTACCAACATCAAGTAGTAACATAATGAGTACTAACATCAAGTAGTAACTTAATAAGTACCAACAACAAGTAGTAACATAATAAGTACTAACATCAAGTAGTAACATAATGAGTACTAACATCAAGTAGTAAACATAATAAGTGCTAACATCAGGTAGTAACTTAATAAGTGGTAACATCAAGTAGTAATATAATAAGTGGTAACATCAGGTAGTAACTTAATAAGTACCAACATCAAGTAGTAACATAATGAGTACTAACATCAAGTAGTAAACATAATAAGTACTAACATCAAGTTGTAACATAATGAGTACTAACATCAAGTAGTAACATAATAAGTGCTAACATCAAGTAGTAATATAATAAGTGCTAACATCAAGTAGTAACATAATAAGTACTAACATCAAGTAGTAACATAATAAGTGCTAACATCAAGTAGTAACATAATAAGTGCTAACATCAAGTAGTAATATAATAAGTGCTAACATCAGGTAGTAACTTAATAAGTACCAACATCAAGTAGTAACATAATAAGTACTAACATCAAGGAGTAACATAATGAGTACTAACATCAAGTAGTAACATAATAAGTGCTAACATCAAGTAGTAACATAATAATTACTAACATCAAGGAGTAACATAATAGTAATGAGTATTTTGTTTATTTTATCTCTATGTATCTATTTAGTAGCAGTTGGCCCCCAACTTGTATTTCTACTTTACCTCCTTAAGGAGATGCTTTTGTCCCTTATAATGACATCAATAAAGCTATTTATTAGTCTCAATTCAGTCGTAGGATACATTACCAACAACCATTCATTTTTTAAATGGGTGAACAATTAATCAACCAATTATTAACCTTCTAATGGCAAATGATAAAAAAAAAAAAAAAAATCCAATTCCCCAACCACTGCCAGGCAAGTTCTTCCCTTAGTTAGCAAGTCAGTCCGGGTATGCGGTATATCAGACAATATTTTATTATTTAATTAAAAAAAGGTGGTATGAAAAGAGCGTCTTCCGAACACAGTGTTTGCACTACAAAGGGTAGCATTTAGATAGAATTGCCGAGTAGACGTTACAGCTCAATCGCAGCTGTGTGTGTAGCTAGTAATGTTTTGCAATTTATTTAATTTTTTCTAGGAGCAGTCAGATGACACATTTTAAATATCGAAAACTCACTTCTTTGTCAGAATATGCGCCAAAATCAATTTGTATTTTATATGGCTCTGTTCTCAAGTTGTATCATCAATTTGTTTACCCACGTAGAGAGATGATGACAATTATCAGGTATTTAATAAACAATTTGTAAGTCTGAATAAGTCCAGAATGTCACGCGGAGTTGATTGTTTTCTCCTTTGGACTCCAAACGCTTTTTGGAATAAAGCATGTTCGGGAAGTTAGCTAAGTTTGCCAATTCCCGAGTTTGGTTTATTATGTATATGGAAACGGCTGGACTAAGAGATGGTTCCAAGAATGCTGTCCAATGGGGAAGTTCTAGAGTAAACAGACTATTCACTAGAACAATATCAAATTATACATTTATTGTATTATACGTCCTCAACTCACACATAAATTATTACTTTTTAATGATGTATTTTATGTAGGTATACGGTGTGAGTGATCCAAGGCTAGGAGAAGACGTTGCTGCAAGTATAATGGTGAAAGGGAATTGCAAGCTGACTGCAAAAGACATTCAGGATTACTGCAAAGGGAAGGTAAAAGTCTCTCAAAATAAACATTTTACTAATTATTTATGAACAAGGAGAAAACAATTTGGTTAAATTAAAACCCAAATTGTTGGTTATAAAGGTTTAGCTTTAAGTGCACTATCTCACGTATAGCTAAACCTTAATAACCAACCATTATAACCAAGATTGGCGAGTTCAATTCCTGACTGGGCATTAGGAATTTATTTAGTGACGGAATTCATTATATAAAATCCCTAGTCCCACCCTGGCTAGAGAAGGGTGGTACCCTGTAGAAACCCCGTCCCAATTAGCCTTAGTTGCAAAAAGTGGACGTTAATAAATAATTTAATTTAAATTAACAGATACTATCATCTGTTTTTGAAACCAAAAACAGATAAACCGACATACACTTCTTACTACTCTGGCCTGACTATTACAAATTAACTTATTGACCGCAAAAACATTTTAACTCTTATGTAATAAAAGAACTATTAACGCATGATAGCCAATTCTATAGCAAAATCCTCACTTATGTCAAAATTATAACTACAAAAATATGAGAACGCGGATGAAATTAAAATATTGATCTGGCGTCTAATAACTATTAGTCATATATATATATATATATATATATATATATATATATATATATATATATATATGAACAAATTTCACAATACATTTGGTTGTGAATTTCAATATATATCCCCACGAGAGCCCGCACACAACTTCCCCGAAACATAAGTACCGCACTTACATAATTACAAACGTAAATGTTTATCTATTTTTAGTTTTACAATGAAAACGTTTTTTTCCAGATTTCTCATTTCAAAATTCCTCGCTACATCCGATTTGTGAGTGAATACCCTAAGACATCTTCTGGAAAAATTAGAAAAAATGTCTTAAAGGAAGTGCATGAAAAGGAATTAAGTTCAAACACATAATGGACATTTTATGTGTGAAAGATTGTGAGACATCATGAAATTATCCAGAGAAAACTACAAATGAAGAATGCGTGCGCTTCACATATGATATACATACATAATATTATTTTTCTTACAGTTGCAAGCAATGCATGATTTTTAAACAAAAACATATTTACCAGTATATAATTGAAAACGCTTATGACTTTCCCAAAATGCTTCCAGGAGGAGTTAGAGGTGTTCAACATCTGGACTTCAAATTTACTTTTTATTATTTTTCTAATTTAATTTATATATGTGTAATATATAATTTTATGATCTATCTACATGCCATGTTATTCTACAAATTATTGCTTTTATTGACTTGTTACAACAAATACTCTTGAATTGTTACAACACTTTTAGAACTGATTTAATTATATTAAAAATTATGCATGACATTCCAGACAGATACTAGAAAAAATTGTGTATGTATGTTCGTAAGTGTACGTGTGCGTATTTAAAACCATTATAATGTAAACATTGAAGTATTTTAGATGATATTGGATTATATTTTTTTAAATTTTTGGTTTCAGATTTTTTTATTATTTACCTTTAAGAGTTGAATCTTTGAATTACCATTTATGGGCCATTAATCACTTCTTATGGTTTAATTCTAAGGGGTTCACACTGCTTCCTGAGAGGTTCCTGCCAAGAGCCATCCTTCAAACTTCTGGTAATTACTCTTGATTGGAAAAGAACCTTCGTTACTGGCAGACCAGACAGCTGCAGACTCGGTAAAATCAATGTAGATCCATGCAAGGTACCCTCCATCTGCACATACTGAAAATACCCGTCAGATATGTCCCTTGACAACACATCTCTTACCGTCGCTCTAACTTTAATATCACACCAAGAAGTAAATAACTCACAAAAACGTGGGCAAGAGATGACTACACTGAGATAACATCCTTCATAGTCTTCAGGGGTGCTATTTCATGGTTCCGTAATGCCATACTTATATCTATAAAAGGCAGGAATGGGCAACTTTGGACGTGTTGAGGGCCAAACATTAGAGTGCAAATACGTAAAAGTGCATTTTAAAGTAGTGTTCATAATTTTTAACGATAGATATCAGACATGAAATTATAACGACAATGTAATTATAATACAGTTTATTAAAATAACAAAATTGAAATGAAACCAAATAGGTACAACATTATAATTAAATCCATGCTAGCCAGTAGCATTGCAGTGGTACTGTAAGCTGTAAGCATTCATTATTTGACATAAGTTTATAGGAAATTTAAAAAAAAAAAGTCCGACACGCACAGACTGGAGTATACCAAGCAGACTTCCCACACTGGTGATCGTATTACACCATATATTCTCTATTTCTAAATAAAAATCCTATAAGTAGAAATGGGGTTTATCTAAAGGCTGAAAACAACAAAATACAGCTGCGAAAAAGTATAGAGCTACAATCGAAGAGCACCAATGTTGGTTGTATAAAATGTTTCGTTTCTACACATAATAATGGAGATATTTTGAATTTTCGGCACCATACCTCTCTAAACCTCCCTTGTACCTGGTCCGAAAAGAGCCCGAAAACTAAAAAATATATATATTTTGGTTAATAATCAAGGAGGTGAAATTATTCGAAAATCGACTTATGACAACCTAGATAGCTGATTTTCCTTATGGAAAATCTGCAAAAAAAAAAGAATGGGCAAGGTAAATTTATTGTTTAGGATTAAGATTGATTAAGCTTGCAACTCTTTAGTCTTTAGCCGTTTTGAATAAAGAAACGAAAGAATTCAGAATATGAATTTAAATATTCCTAGAAACTTATATCGTAGCTCTGAAAAGTAGATATTTTCTATATATTCTCTAACTAACAAAGTTTATTGAGTAGGTTGAAACCAATTCTAAAATTTCAAAACAGTTAACTATAACTAAATTCTTTACTGATTTGCTTAGATAGTGGTCACAAATGACATGATGCTATTTAATTAGTAGAAACTTAAAACAGCTTTATTATAATATTGAAGATAAGATTCTATTGTAATAAGTAAAGATCCATCGTTAATAATGGTAAACCCCTAAAACCATTTGAGCACGTTCAACATAACATTTTTATTAACGAAATACAAAATTGAAAAAAAAAACATTTGTGTTCTCAGCAGCCATATGAATTCTATGTTTAATTTCTAAATTAAAGAATATTTTTGAAATACATGATCAGAGATTTATGTATCAATAAATATTATGAACAAGTCCTATTTCATTCTTCACAACAGCATCCTTCACACTTTGTCAAACAACCAAGGTGAGACCGGTCCTGAAAATTAATGGTTTGAATCAAATCATTAACAAATAAGTACAAATAAAGATCAATGCATTCTTGAAACACAGGCAGAACTGCTAAGTGGTAATAACTTTTCATTCATCAAAAGAAGTTACCAGTTTGGTAATAATTAGAGATTTATCATTTTCTCTTGCGTAAGAAATAGGAACTAAGGTTAGCCATGGTTGATAAATGTTATTGATGCTAGTCCTTAATTAGCTACATCTACTCAGGTAGGGAAATCTGCAGGCTACCGCCATTTTCTAGCCATACTGGGACTAAGGGTTTTATTTAGTAAGTTCCCTACAAATTCCCAAAATCCCACCCTGGAATCTACAATACTCATATGTAGGTTTAAGACCAACGCCTAAGTCCACACGTTTGTTAGTACTTTAGACACATTGTACCAAACACGTTGAGCACAGATATTATTTGATTTCTTGTTTCTAATAGTTTTATTAGAAACTGAATGAATGTGATTTCAATTTATGGGGCCCTTAGGCTATAAATTTGATGTAGACTCAACCTACAACCATTCTTTCTAATAGAGATAGTTTTTAGATAAGAGAGAATGCCTAAGACGAGAACGTGGTATAATCTCTGATTTTATTGGAGTGTATTTATACTTAATTATTATATAAAATGTTTATTTTATTGTACCCTAAAAGGACTTTTAACTTCGAATTTCGTTACATGAGCCTCTAGATCTGTATTAACTCCCTATCTAAGATTAAAAGGTAAGATGTATGTCCTAGAACTAGAAGTTACTGAAAAAAAGAATGCCTTAATTGTGATGTAAATGACTTTAAGTCCAAAAAATACCAAATAAAAACAAAATATCCATACTGGAATATTAGCAAATATCGGGTTCCCTTCCAGCAAAGTTGAGGCAGGTGCTACACAGGGTTTCGTTGAACCATTGACAGCTTCTTCTTGGATCTGAAACCAAATTAAGTCTAAAGGCAGCAAGTATTCAAAAAAAGGAACACGTATTAAGGAAGGATAAAATTATACAATAATTTATGGACACACACACACACACACACACACACAATATACCTAAACCTATATATATATATATATATATATATATATATATATATATATATATAGAGAGAGAGAGAGAGAGAGAGTGTGTATTGTGTGTGTCTGTTTAAGTTTGTGAGTGAATAAGTTATTGTAAAATTGTAACCTTCCTTAATAAGTGCTCCTTTTTCGTTGTATATTTGATTTGATGCTATTTGTAACTTAAGACTATAGTAACTTCAATGCGACGAATAATATTTCACTGATATTACAATAGGTTCGCTGAAGTATATTATGATATTGGATTATTAGGATTTATAAAAACAAAGAGTTTTGTGCAATTTACTCTAATAGTAGCACCGACAAGAGTCTGTGTTTGTTTACCTAGAAGTCAAAGAATTTCTATCAATATTTTATGCATTATTCTTTTTATTTATAAGAACAAAGAGTGTATAACAAATGTTTAGAATCGTTTTGTATATTTTTATTACTAGTAAGATACTCTGCAGAATGAAATTCTAAATGTTTTCGGGGTTTTGGTATTCCGAAAGAATGGTTGAATTGAATAATAGAATGTTTTATTGCCGTGTTGAGTGGATGCAAATTTAAAGAAATGAAAGATAATATCGACATTTAAAATTCTCCGAATACTAAATTAAGCATTTATTAGTTTTCTTAATATTTTTCTATTCACTAATTTTAAATACTATTATCTTTAGTGTTGAGAGTACCTTGACTTCCTCATACATCCCAAGTCCATTTGCATTGAATACATAAACTTGAAAACAAGTTCTAAGTATTAAGAGATACCTGGCTAATTAAATTCGTGAAAGAAGTGGTTGATCCATTCTTCCATGGCTGCGTTGTACAAGGTTCAGTAAGAATGACTTTTGGTAGATTAATAATGTTAGGAATTCTCAGTATATCACCGTAGCCAGTCTGTGTACATGTGTCTAGGAGTAGGAGGCTCCCAGGTAAATCACTTCCAGAACCAATGTTTACGATAGATTTGGCAAGTCCTATATTTCTCTCTTCAAATAATGGCTTCTGTTTTCCATGCAAGGGAGCATATGATTTGCAAGGAAGTCGAAAAGCAGTAATAGGATTTTCACCCCTTTCACCAAATTCATAATTTGAATTATCTCTTCGTAAAATTGACGTGAGTTGCGCATGATCTCCTCTGTTGGCACGAAGATCTATATCACTTTGAGTATATTTATCAATTCTTTCCATGTAGTAAGGAGCAATGCTTTTTCGAGGCTCAGACTTATTTTCTGCTGAGCTAGCGTCAGATTTGGGTTTACTCGCCTAAAAGAAAAAAGAAGAAAAACAGACTCAATAAGACAATATAGATAAAAATATAACATATCTATTTATTAAACAAAATTACACATTCACATGGTAAACTAAAGTTGTTCATTATTACGTGATTATCATAGTAAAATTATTCATCGTAAGGACGTTTAAGGAAAAAACTTCTAATTAGATATTTTTCGACATGACAAATGATATCTTAGATGCAATAGTGTGGGTTTTATGACCCTTCTAAATAGAAAATTCCAAATGATCCAGGCCCAAGTATCATCGAGGGAGTATATCTCCCCTCTTCTCGCATTCGCTCCGTCCTTTTGCCGATGGTTTTGGCAGCATAAAAGTCCGTCAAAGAGCGCAAACTAAGAAGATTTCCCACGTGCTAGAACGCCACACTAATGGTCTCTTCTCATCATAAATTTTCAATTTCTAAATAAAAATCCCATTAGAAATGAGTGAAAACAAGACAGCTCCCTTAATATTTGAACTACAAAAAACCAACAGTTGTAGAGAACCATTATATTAACAAGATTAGTTCTATACCATTTTTCGATTGAACCCATAATAACAGAGATATTTTAGCAGATTTCCTTAAAGGGAATTCAATATTCTATCAACAGAACGTATTTGCATGTATTTAGTAAAATAAAGGCCCCAACAACAATATTTGGTATTTATGCTTCGAATAAAGTGGTTTATTAGCAGATTATCCTTAATGGAAATCAGCTATTGAGGTCGTACTCGTGACGCGATTTTCAACAATTTTCTTCAAATGTCATACCCAGGAGATGACGAAAATGAGGTCCGTTCAAAACTGTGTGTGTGGTGTGTGTGTATATGTATATATATATACCCGTATATATATATATATATATATATATATATATATATATATATATATATGTGTGTGTGTGTGTGTGTGTGTGTGTGTGTGTGGTGTATTTGTCTGTTAACAATCTAGCGGTCGCAATTTTTGTTTGATCGGCGGGAGGAGGGGGGGGGGGGAATTCGAAATGTATCCGTCATTAGACGTCGGATCGAAAAAGTGTACAGAGGCAATCTTATTTTGAATTTCACGTTCTATAAATGTTGTTATACACGTTTTTTCAGTACCTTGATTACTAACTGAGATATTAGCATCTTTCAGTTTTCACCCTTCAGTAAACCTCCTTTCCTACTCACGTCTTATTATCAATAAGCTGTTATATCAATAAACATTTTATTTGAAGCTTAATTATAAAATATTGTTCTCATTGAATTTTTCCTTTGTGGGATGATTGCAAATACGTTGTGTGAGGACGTTATTTACTTCTTTACCTGAAACAGTTTATTTGACCAATAACACAATCGATATTTTACCGTTAAATTCATCACTGAAGTTCATAGTCGGTAATGGGTGAAATGTGACCAGGACCAGTGAGTAGGGGGTGGGGGTTCAAAGAAGGGGAAATACGAAAATCAAAATATCTCCGTTATTATGATTCGTATCGAAAATTTGTATGGAAAGAATTTTGTTGAACTATTGATGCTCTACAATTGTCGTACGTTAGATTCTTTTTGTAGCTTAAATATTAACGGAGTTATTCAGAATTTCTTGTTTTCAACCTCCAGTAAACACCCACTTTTTTGGCAGAACTGTTTCTTAGAGCTAGAAAATATATGGGAATAACAAATCAATAGGGTGTCATACCAGCACGTGGGGGATTTGTTTAGTAGACTGTGTGGCGGACGTTTTAATTTTCAAGCTCCCCCTCTCTACTTCTGGTCCAATTTCAGCCATTAACGACTGTAAACTTAACCGTTGAATGAAATGGTAAAATTTAGAGTTTCTTATTGCCCAATATTTGGTATTTAAGTTTGAAAAAGACGTTTCATGAAATTTTTGTTTATTGAAAGTGCAATGACTGATAATGGACTGAAGGTTGAACATTAAGAAATGCGAAAACCAGACAAACACATTCTAAGTAGAGAAACATTTTGCCAAGAACATTAATAGAACACCTTATTTAACATTGATTACACACAAATTTTCGATTCAACTCATAGTAACGGAAATATTTTGAATTTTCAATGTTTCCTTCCTTGTCTCTCCCTTTCAAGTCTGATTTCAGTTGTTAACGAACTTGATCTTAAGTTTTAGATGAAACGCTCATATATCGAGTCATACAAAAATTGCGTATTTATGGGAAGTATGTATTTATGGATATGTATGAAACTTGAAGAGACCTCATGATTTCCGTCATCTCCTATTTAGGACCGTGGATAAGGATCCTCCTAGGATTATGGTTAATCAAACTATATATATTAGCCACGAATCTCGCATTTATATTATTAAAAATCATTTGAAATTGTGTTTGAAATCGGCAGGGATTCATTTATTTCACATTTCAGATCATTCCAAGACTAATGCGCAAATGTTAGAGCTTCTTGCCTGACTGGGAGTCTGTAAATCCACCTGTTACTTCATCAATTAAAATATATTCGTTCACGCTTACCCAAACACACACACACACACACACACACACACACACACACACACACACACACACACACACACACACACACACACACACACGCACAGACACTTTACGTATAATCATTGCTTATACCTCATCTTTAAATCATATCTTTCTGACAGATATTTTCAAGTTTCATTTGGTTCTAAACTATCACTTCAAAACAAACAACTGATTTATACTACAGTACTCAGACCAATATGGACTTACCGACTTGAACTTTGGGGCTCCACTAAACCTTCAAGTTCCTACAAAATTCAAACCCTCCAATCCAGAATACTCCGCAAAATTACAGATTCCCCATTTTACGTATCCAACTTAACTCTCCATAACGACCTCAACATTCCTTTTGTCCATACCCTCGCCAAATCCCGATATCAGAAATTCGACTCTCTCCTTCCCTCACATCCTAATCCTTTAGTCGAATCACTTTCATCTACCCATATGCCAGAAAACCCAAGGTGACGTCTGAAGCGTAAGTGGCCAAGAGGTCTTTTTGTGTAGTGCACAGTTTAACTCCATAATACAACCCAATACTCCATTGTGGGTATTGCCAATGGACAACTTCCCACCTCATGACAATAATCAAGCCATTCTTATTATCATATCATTTGCTTATAATATTTAAACATGTTATTGCAAATAAACGAATAAATATTAAAAACAAATCATTGCTTATAGATAATTATTTACCTCAGACTTTGTTTTCTCAGCTTCTTTTGACTTCTCAGTATCTTTCGTATCTTCTTTCTGGAAAAAATAAATATATGGTAAATATTGTCTATTAAAATATGAATTGGCAAGGGAAAGTAAAAAATAGCTGACACAATCCCGTCTTGTAATGAAGGACGGAAAAGAAATAACAAGAAAATAATGCCATAAATGATGCCAGAATCTATTCACCTATATTAAACGGATTAAATATCGGACACTGTTCAATTTATAATCACTGGTAATGTATATCTTGTTGATTTTCTGGATCCAATATTGAAATATTATTTATATTTTAATGTGAAGAGAAAAATGTCCTGCATATTTTGTGCCCTATAACCTCCTCTTTGGGGCCCAAACCTTTTTAACAAACCATCAAATTGTAATATCGGAAAGATAATTTTAACGTAACATTTAAACATTAATAAGTGTTAACGTGAAACATGTAATTGTTGAACCTACTTACAGGTGTGAAGTGTAATCATCTGCACTGGAAAGATCGTTATAACAGAGATTCCCGAAGCAGGTTACGTCGGTTTACATTAAATCAATTATTTTCATGTCAATCTTTTAAATCGATTATTTAATTTTAAGATATAATGATGTAGAATATATTATTAAGGGAATTAATTTCTGTTTTTATTTTTTTATTTTTTATGATATATTAAATAATATCCTAAAATCCCACCCTGGCTAGAAAAGGGTGGTAACCTGTAGATAACCCGCCCCAATTAGCCTGAGGTGCAAAAGGTGGACGTTAATAAATAATAATAATAATAATTTTATAATATGAATATTATCTTTAATTTTTCGTGTAATATTGTTGCTTTCTTTACCAGTTATTATATTATTTTCAAAATTGAAAGCATGTTTTTTAGAAATGGAATGATGCGTCAAAGCCGTTCCATAATCGTTATCATCAATACTATTTATATTCTGGTTTAATCTATACTTAGGAGTTGCGAGGATTCACCTTTATAGGTTTCATTACAAGAGACACGACTTATTTCACACACGTAATATTGAGAATTCGATTATTATATTCTTTATTCTGCTAAAACTGTTTTGAATTGTATTTCAAACTATTTTAGCTCCATTACAAACTCCATTCCAAATCAGTTTCAGTTCAGTATTTTTTGGGCGATAATTAAATGAATAATATGATGGTACTTTATTACATAAAAGTTCTCTTCTAATTGGCTTTCACTACTTTGCTGATGTGACGAACATTCAGACCAACCATAGACGAGTAACAATCATTTAATTATTATGGTTACTAGTCTGTTTCTGATTTATTAAAGGTAGGAAATCTGTTATTGAGGTTTGTTGAAGGGTCCTCTATTTGGTATTAAATATCGGGTTGTCTTTATCATCACTCATTCTCTTTTTATTTTTATTGTTCTAATTTTAATTCCCCACTTGTTATCAATTGTTTCTTAATTAGCCGAATTTCTTCCGAATTGCTGTTTAATATTTTTTGTTGTAAAATATTCAAATATTTAATTTCACCACGACATCATTCCTGATATTTATAAATGTACACAATAAGAGAAAATAGAAGAATTTTATGCAAAAATGAGGGAAAATAAAGTAGTATATAGGATACGAAACTTGTAGAGAATTCTTCAATTACTTAGGAAAAGAGGGGTTTTGTTGATAACCCTTACATTAATACATTATATATATATATATATATATATATATATCTTACACACACACTATTATATTTAATACTTAAAGAATACTTGATTAACATATTAAAATTATAACGTTTCTTACGTACAACCAGTATTTTAGCAGATTTCCCTTAAGGGAAATCAGCTATTGAGGTCGTACTCATGACGCGAGTTTTGAAAAATTTCCTCAAATGTCCATCGATCCTACCCAGGAGATGACGAAAATGAGGTCCGTTCAAAATTATATATATATATATATATATATATATATATATATATATATAAAAAATTGTAACCTCTGTCTGTACATTGATTTTTTTCTCGAAATTTCAGGATATCTTTTCGTTTCACATGGCATAGACACCATAACTGCATTTTGTTTCTTTGGTGTGTGTTTGTTTGTTTGTTAACTTTTCACGCATAAACGGCTGAACCGAATTATATGAAACTTGGTATGTACATTACTACTAACCCAACTTAGACTTTAGGCTATATTAATATTCTCTGAGACGAACAGGAGAGGGGGTTATAAGGGAGGCCTGAAACTAAAAATAGCGATATTTCGTTTCCTATTGGTTTTTCAGCAAATATGAACATATCAAAAGTTGTTTTTTTGTTATTTAGAGTAAATTTTCTTTTATACACTTTTTTCGTATAAACGAGATATACGCTAAAAACTATAGCGGAAGTGAACAATTTTATTTGGCACAAAAGAGTCAACGGAGCTATATAAAACTTGGTATGTGTATTAGCACTAAGCCTTCATTATAATAAGCCATGCCAACATTTCTAGGGACGGGAAAGAGTGGGGGTTATAAGGGAGACCTGAAATTAATAATAATGATTTCCTATTGGGGCTTCGGCAAATATGCACATAACAAAAGTTGTTTATTTTGTTATTTAGAGAAATTTGCTCAACACTTCTTTTCAATATGAACTACCAGGTACCTTACCTGAAAAAATTAATTCAAATGTATGTCAATATTTGTCCTTAATAATTCAAATCTATGCATAATGCACAGGAGACGGGAAATATGACAATATGCAGGATAGTGAAGTCTTACATAAATAGATCATTTTATTACAATATTAACAAATGCCAACAACGGGTATTAACCCTAAACACTGGAACGGGTAAATATCAAAATACTGTGCAAATTAAAGCCTTGCCAAAAATATACCATCACCATTCAGCCTCAAATGAATTCCCGAACGAAGCCGGGTATCTGAGCTAGTATATATATATATATATATATATATATATATATATATATATATATATATATATATATATATTTGTCTGTTAACGCTCTAGCGGTCGCAATTTTTGTTTGATCGTTACCAAACTTCATATTTAAGCGTTTTACGTAAAAAGAGAGATCAAGTTCGTTAATGGCTGAAATCGGACCAGTGGGAGGGGGGGTTTAGAGGGGGGATTTTTGAAAATTCAAAATATCTCCGTTATTATACGTCGGATCGAAAAATTGTATAGAATCAATCTTATTGTAAATTAAATTTACTATAAATATTGTTCTATACATTTATTCTGTATCTTGAATATTAACCGAGATATTTGCATTTGTATTGTGTATGTGGTCGACGGAACCCCGCCATGTTCCGGACTCTCCGCCGAGAGCTCTGGTGGCCGTTTCCAGAACTATTCGTCCCTCGTGAATAGGTTTAGAGATCCCTTCCTACTACAGCTGTTATTAGGCGGATTTCTCTATTGTAAAACATCAGGTGGGAAATCTGCTTAGTTTACGCAGCCCCTGCGTGACGGACTTTTTTAAATGTACACGACATACACAGCATTCATTTCCACATTAAATTTTGTTGTGCTATAGATTCACAGCAACTTAAATAGACACTCTCGGGTGAAAAGAGGAAAGCGAGAAAAACAAAATGGATATCTGGTTGGTTCTGAAAGAGTAACACAAGAAGTATATATATATATATATATATATATATATATATATATATATATATATATATATATATATATATATATAAAATCTATTATTTCAATTCTGGAACTAGAAAAAGGACAGAGATGATCGATGATAATATGGACATAAGGTATGAGCAGATCAGGCTTATGGAAATCAGTATACACAAATGAAGCAAAAGGAACATTATGTACTTTCCAAGAGAAAACCTAAAAAAGTCCGTCACGCAGGGGCTGCGTAAACTAAGCAGATTTCCCTCGTGAAGTTTAGTAATAGATAAATATACATACTGCTAACACAACACCGTGAATAAATACAAACGGAAATAAGAAATGTTTCATCCAATTTCAATAGCCTGCCGACAGGAAGCGTTAGGTTAGAAATGTAAACAAACGGGTCCCGCCTCACACCGGAAAGAAAAACAATTACTGAAATATATCAGAATATAACACATTAATTTTATTGAGAACTATTTACTATATCTAGTACTGTAATTAATAATGAGTCAGAATAATTTTTATCTCAATCAATAAAATTTTAGAAGTCCAAAACTTTAAGATGGGGGGGGGGGAGTCACCAGTGCATATTTGCATGTATCTCGTATAATAAAGGTCTCTTGAATACAATTTTTGGTATTTAAACTTCCAATAATGTGATTTATTATGTATCAGAGTATTGTTTACGTAACATGAGTAGAAGTGGCGGTTTGGTGAAAACTGAAAAATGCAAATATCTCGGTTAATATTCAAGATAGAGAATAAATGTATATAACAATGTTTATAGTAAATTTAATTTTTAATAAGATTGATTCTGTATAATATTTCGATCCGACGTATAGTAACGGAGGTATTTCGAATTTTCGAAAATCCTCCCGTCTAAATCCCCCCTCCCACTGGTCTGATTTCAGCCGTTAACGAACTTGATCTTTCTTTTTACATAAAACGCTTAAATATGAAGTTTGGTAAGGATTAAACAAAAATTGCGACCGCTAGAGCGGTAACAGACAAATATATATATATATATATATATATATATATATATATATATATATATATATATATATATATACATATATATATATATATATACAGTTTTGAACGGACCTCATTTTCGTCATCTACTAGGTAGGATCGATGGACATTTGAAGAAAAATGTCGAAAATTCCGTCATGAGTACAACCTCAATAGCTGATTTCCCTTAAGGGAAATCTGCTAAAATGAAGGAGCCTTACAAATGACAAAAAATGCTACGGAATGTAATATTTTGATGAATCTGATTATTTGTAAAGAACAATAAGATAATTACAAAAATCTCATCAATTCTCTAGTGAGAAACTAATTAAACTGGCCGATAACATATATACACTTAGATGGAATAGGGGACTCCGAATAATTAAAATGACTAAAACATTTAAAGTAAAATAAAATAAAAGAACAGATGAATAAAATGGTAGGGATAGAAAGAAAAATCGAGTACAAACATTTTCAATAACACACTCTCAAAAACAATTGAGATGAATTTTGAATAATTGTTTTTTAAGTCGTATCATTTAGTGTATTTGTGGCGTTTATGGGGTCACCCAGCAACTTGAAGGGTTGAGGGCCTGACACTCTGCTTTGGAGGGTGGACAAATTGACGCTCATTGTGCTGGCATTACAGATCAAATGAGGGGAATATTTTATTCGTGCAGACACTAATTGGGATGCTGAGGGGGCTCCTATAGACAGACAAACAATTTTTATTTTGGACCAATACAAAAGTATTATACACAAAGTGTTATTATAAGATTTGTTACAAAATTAAGAGATTTTGGTACAATCTTGGACGTAGTCGTCCTTCAGTCATTGTACCTAAATTATAATGAGTTGCTACACTTAACATCGGAAGGCTGCCATGATATTTCCTCACAAGTTGTTGAAGATGTACTGAAATAGGAGCAACCTCCGATTCCCTGAGGATTTGGATGTTCCTAATAAACCAGGGAGCATTTGCCGCTATCCGAAGTACTTTGTTCTGGAAGGGCTGTAGTCTCTTTTTGTGTGTGTTGCTGGTGCCCAGCCAGTCTGGGCATGCGTATGTTAATATAGGGAGTATGAGTGTTTTGTAAAGTAGTGTTGCACAAGTCAGTTTCAGTGGTGTATTTTTGTTCATTAAAGGGTATAGTTGTGTAAGTCGTGTGTGTGCTCGGGCTCCTATAACTGCAGGTAAAATTTTTATGTTATGATAACAGTACTGTTACCGAAAAAATAAAATTTAGAGTGCAATATACAGGTTCGAACCCGGGACCTGTGATATACTCAGTGCTTTAATCACTTGAACGTCCCGCCGGTACTATAAAGTCGGGAATATTCAACTTTTCAAAGGAAAACTTATGGAATGAACAAAAGGAAAGTATATTCACGATACTGTGGACATTGTTGATTGGTAGGAATGTGATACAGAAATAAAGCTGAAGAAGTTTGTCCTAATTCCCAGATATGAAATAAAGTAATTCACCTTTTCATCTTCATGAGTCGCCTGTACAGCCTTGTCATTTGGTCCACCACGTAGAATCTCCGTTTTGTCATCATCTGCGACTCTAGGTCTCGCCAGAACCCAAACGGCGTGTTCCTGGATGGTCTGTGCCGCCATAAGGCAATAGCCTCGCTTTTCCAAGTTGTCGAACACAACACGAGGTGGAGCATGCATCACGTACATTGGCCTTTAAAAGAAAATATAGTAAATATTTGTAGGAACACAGATTAGTCATTTCAGTTAAGGAATTGGCCTGCATCTAACTGATAAACCTAGAGTGGTGGGTTCGATCCCTACCTGGGCAATAGAAATTTATTCAGTGGTGTACACATTATATAAAATCCTTTGACCCAGCCTGACCAAAATGGCTAAGAAGAGAAGAGAAGGTTCGGCATGAATTGGTTAGATGTCCGGAAGAAGGACTTAAAGCCGCTAGTAGTCGGTAATCGGATAATCCTATCTGCAGTAATGATAGAGACTAGACGAAAATAGAAACCTTCTCTATGAAACTCATAAAGTTATAAGGTTTTGTACTTCAGGCTGTACTAAATTCTGGGACAATGCGGTAAGCACTGCATCGGATGGACTGTTACAGTGATGAGGGAGGTCCCTCCGATGGCGGACCAAACGAACTACAAGAATTTAGCAAATCATTAAAGCACTGTTTACCCTCATTATAACACTTTCTGTGATAAGGTTTTCTCATTTGTCTATACATTTGTGTACGCTGCTATAGAGGATGGAAATAGTGTGTGAATTATTAAGCCGTCTGGCCTTAACCACCACGTACTTTTCCAAACCTCAACAGCTTACAATAAGTGAAGAAAAACCTTCCAACTAACCCCTCCCAGAATTTCAGATAACCATGCCTTCCATGGTTGAGATGGTATCATCATATGTGACCGAGGGGGTAATGAATCCCCTTCTTTAATCATGTATGACAATTTCTCTCTCACAGTGCAACAACGGCCACCACGCCTTTGACCAACAAAGGCAAAGTGGATCTGGGCACCAACTATCAGTGTCTGACCTCATTAACAATCGGCATGGAACTGCTTCATTTTCAAATTCATGCGCCTTGGTGCAGCAGAAGAACAAGGAAGACTAAAGTATTGGATGGTGAAGGGAAACAGCAAATATGTTTCTTTGTTCCATTTACTGCTTCTTCCAACCTCCATTCTTTTCGATAGACATTGCCATTCCATTGTACATATTAACCTTTTCGAATTATGATGCAAGTTCTGCTCTGCTAATTACTTTCAAAGCAGGCGATGAAGAAATTATTCAGTTTCTTCTACCCCAACCTGGAAAAAGTCCGTCACGCAGGGGCTGCGTAAACTAAGCAGATTTCCCACGTGAAGTTTTACAATAGAGAAATCTGCCTAATAACAACTGTAGTAGTAAGAAACCTCTAAACCTAAAACATTATTTAGGGCGTAATAACCGAGTAGTTTCTAGCCCCAAAAAACAGTTAACCTAACCTCTAAACCTATTCACGAGGGACGAACAGTTATGGAAACGGCCACCAGAGCTCTCGGCGGAAAGTCCGAACATAGCCTACTGGTGACCACACGCAGAATACAAATGCAAATATCTCGGTTAATATTCAAGATAGAGAAAAAATGTAAATAACAATATTTATAGTAAATTTAATTTGCAATAAGATTGATTCTGTACAATTTTTCGGTCCGACGTATAGTAACGGAGATATTTTGAATTTTTGAAAATCCTCCCCTCTAAACCCCCCCTCCCACTGGTCAGAATTCAGCCGTTAACGAACTTGATCTTTCTTTTTAAATAAAACGACTAAATATCGAGTTTGGTAACGATCAAACAAAAAATGCGACCGCTAGAGCGGTAACAGACAGATATATCTATATATATATATATATATATATATATATATATATATATATATATATCTATATATATATATATATATAGATATATATATACAGTTTTGAACGGACCTCATTTTCGTCATCTCCTGGGTAGGATCGATGGACATTTGAAGAAAAATTTCGAAAATTCCGTCATGAGTACAACCTCAATAGCTGATTTCCCTTAAGGGAAATCTGCTAATAACTGAAACCCTTCTCTACTATCAGCAAAAAATATCCAATCGTTTTCAACATGGCTCTTGAGACATTTAAATCCATCAACCCTTCCCGGGAGTTTGTGACTTAAGACAATAAACCGAGTTGGCAGTGTAGCAGCACACTCTTCATACTATTGGCTTAGGCTGACCAAAAACGAGATCAATGGGCTCCTTCTAGAGAAAGGCTATATAGGTATATCATCCCCTCCCCTTCCCCCGGATCGCAAGGGGTTTAATTTCAAGAAAGAATGCCAAGTAATGATGTTGTCGATGGAAGTTCTACTTTTTTTGCACCAGACATGTTTCATATCTACCAAGCCATATGCAGACTAGCGTAATCTATCAAACATTGAACGATCCAATTTCAACTATCATTACTTTCTGAAAGAAACAACACAATTGTAGTCATGTTATGCAAAGATTTATGAGACAACACGAACACAAAGCGTCACCGAAGCAACAAGAAACTATGTAGTCTATCTCATCGTTCGGGCAAGAACGTTTGATAATGTAGGAAGAATTATTTAAGAAGAAAGTGGTTTAGGTCTCAGAGGATTATATATGAACCCAAGCCTAATATTGGAATTGCATCTCAAACAGATAGAATTTGTTGCACACGAAATATTTAACAAGCTCTGGAAAAGACCTGGCTTAGAGATTCAGTTGCCAGGAAAAGAAACAGGAAATACAATAACGCCATTCATTTATTTTCAAGAATAATCATGATGAACGGCATTTGGATTATATAACGTTCATGGCAATCTCATCCTGGTTCAAGTATTATGCAACCCTTATCAATAAGCTACTGAGTAGTATATACTTAGCTTCATATTCCATATTCCTCATATTGGGATTCATCCAATCGAATGTCGAATTAGGAATTCTTAAGGAATGAATAAAAAAAATAAAAAAGCAAGGAATACAAATTCTGGAGGATCCGATATCATTTCGAGAAAAAAAAATCAGATAAAAAATTAGTTTACTGCAACATTTCAGAAAACTGTTGAAACCAACTTGAAAAGGCTGCCATTCCGATTAGCAGGAACAAGAACAGCTGACTAAGAATAATACTAAGCTATAATCTGTTCATCTCATCATACCTCTGCTAGTACCGCATTTCTTTATTTACATTTATACTCTTACCAATTTCTTTCTACTTTACTTTCCAGAAACTACTGGACTACTTTGATATATACTGTCTCAATTAAATTACGTTTTTCAGTGCCAATTCCTAACTTTTACAACTGAATGCAAATCTATGCATTTATAGATATGGTTATATATGTTTTTTTCTCTATCTTGACTTTTTTAGTTTTCAGCCTTCAGTAAACCTCTTTTTTACTCATGCTTAGTGAATGTTATCATGAACAACTTTATTTGAAGCATAAATACGGAATATTGTTGTCATTGATATTTTATTGGGTGATATACATACAAATACTTAGTGTGATGACTTCATCAATTAATCTATTAATGATTTGATGATTGATGATCAATTAATCTATACGATAATCGATATTTAACTGTTTCATTTAACCTTAAAATTCGCAGTCAATAAAGGCCAAAGGACTTCCGAAGGGGAATGGACTAGAAAGTGGGGCGGTTAAAGGGAGGAGGAATTTGAAAGTTCAAAATATCTGCGTTATTTGAGTTGGATCGAACAATTTTATTGAGCCCATTCTTCCTAAACTATCGATTTTCTAAAATTATTGTTCCATACGTTTTTTGTAGCTCAAATATTCAGGGAGTTATTCATACTTTCTTGTTTTCAGCTTTCAGAAAACCGTCAATTCTACTCATCGGATTTTTTACGTACACACACACACACACACACATATATATATATATATATATATATATATATATATATTCAAATACACCACTTTATTTTCATAGTTACACAACACAATAATTCATTCTTTACATGGTCATACAATACAACAATTCATTCTTTGTTTTTCACATGTGTCTTTTTGCCAAATGTTAAATACAGTGTTTGGTATACTACAACTCTCCTCCTTTAAAGAAACTGGAAAAAACACTTTTGGATTTATTATCCGTAAAATTTGCAGAATTCTGGTGTGAATTGTAGAAAGAAAACACGAGGATGTTATAACAAGACTTCTTGTGACCCTGTATATTCTTCTTCTGCCTCATCATGATGACTTCTAAAGTATATCTCCTTACTAATTTATTTGCCAAACTTTTCTTCAGACTCCTTATCAATTTTTCTCCCAAATTCATCATAATCACTCTCATCACCGCTTCGTTTTATGTATTCAACCCGACCACGTTCGTCATACCCCCCAGTATTTCTAGTACGCGCTTCAACATCACCAAACTTAGGTGTATTCCACATGTTGCATTGGTACCGCCTTGCCCAGTTAGCATTTGCACATTTAACGCACTGCCAGCCATCAGCACTAAATAACCCCGGACTTTTTTCAGCAAATACTCTGCCTATCTCTTGACCCAGCTTCCTGCCCCTAGGTGCTACCTCGCCTTTCATCATCCCGCACTGGAAACACTTGCTTCTTCTAGCAAAGTTTATTGTTCCGCACTGTATATCACTGCAAAACCAATCCCCTTTGCCAAATTTAACTTTCCTCCTGTAGTTACTCTGTTCTTGTTGAGCGTTACTACCGTTTCGCCCGCCTTCCTTAGCAGTGGACACTCCAAACTTATCATGCAAATCATTACATTCTTTGAGAGCCTTGTCTCTGTCATGAAGAACTGATGCTTTCTCCTCTTTCAGTGTATTTACAGGATAAGATATTGATCAAGACAATCAATAATACCTTCTAAGGTGTATCACAAGGTGAGACTGGTATTAACAAAATTCTTCTCTAGCCTAAAAACATCTTCTGTGAATGAATTTAGGAGGATAGCCTTTTTACGCTCTTCCTCTACAATATTATTACCCACAAAATACTGATGTAATTGCATTTTAAAAATAGTCCAATCAGTTTTTAATGAAAATTCAGTTACATGACCAATACAATTTTGACTACTCATATTTTTTCATCGGCCAACTAAATAAATAATAGGTACCCCGGATTTAATCAAATCTGTTAAGGGGAAGTTTTTCTTTCTTCATTTCTGTATTCTGAATCTTATACAAGTAATAAGAAGCGATGCAAAATAACACATTTCCAGAAAAATTTACACAACAGAATAAAAAGTGATTCACCAAAGTACTAACAACCACTGTAAATTTAAGGGCACACATTAATAGAAAAGAGACATGTCTAAATAAAGTAGTATCAATGTTTTAGTGTGGCCCAGAAGTATTGGGAAAGGTGTTCAGACTTGGCAGTGAATCCTTTTGTAGCGATGAAGATAATTGGATTGTCAACTCTACATCGAATGACTACTATTAGACTGCCGAGTGACTCTACTTACGGTGATCCACATGCTGGGTAGTTTGTAGTCATACGAGCACCCAAAAACCGCATCAAATCTGGATCAGAGTCCCTATCTCCAACAATTAATGGTGCGTTTTTCTGAAAAATAATAATTAAAACGTTTCAATTAAAGGACGGTGATTAATTTTAGAATTAATTAATTTAATTTAAAAGATTACTACTGAAGTGTAAGAAGTCAATTGTCTTGCTTATCGTATTTTATTTTCTTTCTGTGGGCTTTATAATGGATATATTTGTCCATCTAGATTGGATAAAGGTAAGTAGATTTTACTTAGATACGCTGCCTAGTATGGTGGGCTCAGTACCCTTAAACGCGTAAAACTATTAAAAGTACGCCACGCAGGGGCTCCGCAAACTAAGCAGATTTTTCACGTGCTGCTATGACACACGTGATCTCACCTCACCACATATTCTCTATTTCTATGGAAAAACCGACGAATAGGAAGGGGTGAGTTACTGAAGGCTGAAAACAAGAAAGTAAAAATAATTCGCTTATTACTTCAGTTAAGATTAAATCCATAGAACAACAATTATAGAACTTTAAGTGTTTAACAAGATTGATTCTAAAACTTTTAACGATCGGACAAATATTAACGGAGATATTTTGAATTTTCTAATTCCTCTTCTCTCTAAACCCCCACTATTCCTCGTCCAATTTTTGCAAATCACAGATACGATCTTTAGTGTTGAATAAAACGGTTTAATATCGAGTATGGTATAGATCAAATTAACACTTTCGTAACAAAACCGTAAAACCTTAATTTATGACGTCATCTCGACGAATTTTCGAAATTCTCCCCTTTAACACCCTCCCCCCCGGTCCGATTGGTAGGATCGATGGAGATTTGCAGAAATGTTTCGAAAATCGCGTCAGGAGTACGACCTCAATAGCTGATTTCTCCTAAGGGAAATCTGCTAAAAACCGAGTAGAAATACAACTCTTGTGCTTCGTTATTCATTCAGCTCAACATTATGTGGCTCCTTCAGATTTGTGAATTAAGGATATGTCCAAACTCACAGCCCCTGTATCCATGTGGTTTATAAGTTGCGGGCATCCCCCCCCCTCCAAAAAAAACACATCACTTATGACTAATCACAGTGTAACGTTTTTTGTCCCCTCAAAGAGTCGAAAAATGCGTTTTATCTAGCCTACAAACCCATATAGCACATTGTGGTGGGCATAGAGGAGTAGTTTCAATTGTTATTGTCTTTTTTAAGTTCAGGAAATAAAACGTAGTCGGTCCGGTACATATTGGCGCCCATCATCTATTAGCAGATTTCCCTTAAGGGAAATCAGCTATTGAGGTTGTACTCATGACGGAATATTCGAAATTTTTCTTCAAATGTCCATCGATCCTACCTAGTAGATGACGAAAATGAGGTCCGTTCAAAACTGTATATATATATCTATATATATATATATATATATATATATATATATATATATATATATATATATATATTTGTCTGTTACCGCTCTAGCGGTCGCAATTTTTGTTTGATCGTTACCAAACTCGATATTTAGTCGTTTTATGTAAAAAGAAAGATCAAGTTCGTTATCGGCTGAAATCGGACCACGGGGAGGGGGGGTTTAGAGGGGAGGATTTCCGAAAATTCGAAATATCTCCGTTACTATTCGTCGGATCGAAACATTGTACAGAATCAATCTTATTGCAAATTAAATTTGCTATAAATATTGTTCTATATATTTATTCTTTATCTTGAATATTAACCGAGATATTTGCATTTGTATTCTGCGTGTGGTACCAGTAGGCTATGTTCAGACTTTCCGCCGAGAGCTCTGGCGGCCTATTCCATAACTATCCGTCCCTCGCGAATAGGTTTAGAGGTTAGGTTAACTGTGTTTCGGGGCTAGAAACTACTGGGTTATTACGCCCTAAATAATGTTTTAGGTTTAGAGGTTTCTTTCTATTACAGTTGTTATTAGGCAGATTTCTCTATTGTAAAACTTCACGAGGGAAATCTGCTTAGTTCACGCAGCCCCTTTTTTTTCTGAACCAAGCACATTTTAGCAGATTTCCCTTAAGGGAAATCAGCTATTGAGGTCGTACTCATGATGCGAGTTTCGAAAAATTTCTTCAAATGTCCATCGATCCTACCCAGGAGATGACGAAAATGAGGTCCGTTCAAAATTATATATATATATCTATATATATATATATATATATATATATATATATATATATATATATATATATATATATATATATATATAAATCTATATATATATATATATATATATATATATATATATATATTTGTCTGTTAACGCTCTAGCGGTCGCAATTTTTGTTTGATCGTTACCAAACTCGGAATTTAATCGTTTTATGTAAAAAGGAAGATCAAGTTCGTTAATGGCTGAAATCGGACCAGTGGGAGGGGGGGTTTAGAGGGGGGATTTTTGAAAATTCAAAATATCTCCGTTATTATGCGTCGGATCGAAAAATTGTATAGAATAAATCTTATTGCATATTTACTATAAATATTGTTCTATACATGTATTCTGTATCTTGAATATTAATCGAGATATTTGCATTTGTATTCTGCTTGTGGTCGCCAGTAGGCTATGTTCGGACTTTCCGACGAGAGCTCTGGCGGCCGTTTCCATAAGTATTCGTCCCTCGTGAATAGGTTTAGAGGTTAGGTTAACTGTTTTTTGGGGCTAGAAACTACTGGGTTATTACGCCCTAAATAATGTTTTAGGTTTAGAGATTTCTTACTACTACACTTGTTATTAGGCAGATTTCTCTATTGTAAAACTTCACGTGGGAAATCTGCTTAGTTTACGCAGCCCCTGCGTGACGGACTTTTCATTGTTTATACATTACCTTGAAAATATAGTTGAATCACAAATAAGGTACAGCTTTTGGAGGCTAAGTTAATTCAAAGTTGCCAGTTTCCTACATCTCGACCGGACACAAGTTGAAAAATGTTAATCACACGACAGATAATATACATATGAATATATAAATATATATATATATAAGTATATATATATATAAAAATATATATATATATATATATATATATATATATATATATATATATATATATATAAATATATATATATATATATATATATATATATATATATATATATATCAGTTTAATTTATGTCTCTCTGATTGCTAAATACACAATGAGGGACATTCTAACAGTTATCATATCCATTCATATGAACTAGGTGTATCCTTTTAAAAACAAGCAATTTTTGACACATTACTCATATTTGGGAAGGCGTGGAAAAGTTAGCTCACGATGATTTTTGCACCAAATGCTAGAGGAATTATCTGAGAATCTAATGGTGTAATGTGAGCATTAGGACAATTTCATCTATAAGATTAAGAGGAGAGTTTTTAAGGAATACCATGAAATAACGACTGGAAGGGCGCCACTTGATATCCCCCTCTCCAATTCCTAGGGTAAACCTTTCCTTACTTTTCAACAAATGCAAAACGTTCAGAACTGCTTAAACCAATCATATCGTACACAACCTACTTATTTTATCCTGTAAGTGTAATAAATATCGGTATTTCTTGTATCTGAGTGAAACGAGTTTGAAGTAAATTCTTTTTGGCAAGTATTGCTTTATTATATAATTTTACATTTATAATGGTGCAGATAGGTATTTGCATATGTATAATACTTACACTTAGCCACTGTATGTAACAATTAGTATGAACGATAAATTTAATTGTATGTGCTGAGTTTCAATTGCACGTTTTCTACTTTCCTTTCGATGTAATTAAAAAGCATTTTATTTTTTGTTTAGTAAATAAATACTCTTGAGCTATAATAATTCATTAAGTTTTAGGTAGGACAAAATAAAATCCCAACAAGAAGAGATTTGGGACATTTAATTTTGAATTCAAATTTTACAACCAAATTCTTATTAAATACAATTTGTCGGAAAACGACCACATAAAGAGACAACCTATGGTGGAAGCCAGGACCGAAGAGAAACCATCAACAAGCGGAGGGGGGGGGATATTGAAGAAGCCATGGAACGGACAAAGAATAAAATAATCAAGCGGGAAGCAGATAGATTTTTATTTTATTTTTTAAATTAATATTTAAACCTCGTTGAATCGTTTTGCCCAATAAAGAGTTCTTTTAACAAAATAATTAAACGAAAGGTTACAAACATTTTGAGTAAATTCATTGATATTAATGCTTATAATTACAAAAAAAAAATATATTTTAACTAAAAAAATAAAAATAGTAATAGTATAGAAATGTCCCTTTTTTGTAACATAAAAAATACGAAAGTACTAGAAATGTCCGAGAGCACCTAGCTTCTCCCTCTAACCCCCCCCCCCCCCAACCATGACAAATCTAATACACCTTACATAAAACACCTATTCAATGCCACAATAAACATCAAATAATATTTAAACGAGATTCGCCCACTAAGAGTATTTTTTGCACCATGTATGGATGGTGTGAGCCTACCTTCCTGCCACTAGGAGGAAGCCCGCCAGCCAGTGGGCCATAAGAGGCAATCTGCAACGTCGGATAGAGGAATCCCACTGGTCTCTAGGCATACAAACCCTTCAAGCATGCTATGGGACGAGGACGCTCATTATTAGGACCCGGAGAATACTTCAAGGAACTTGATCAACTCGCCAATGACATCATAGGCAGCCAAGAGATTTTTGCTTTCAACTACAAGGGGAAGTCTACATAATAATAATTTTAAGTCCTTATCGTCCCAGGGAGTCTACATAACTAGGACTTGGAAATACTATAGGTCGAGCACTATACTACCTGTCACTGCTAAAGATACGACGTACTCCATAACCGGAAATGTCTTATGTCATTTCAAATGGACGTTATAAGATTTTGTTTCAAGTCTGTATTTGTCTCTCGACTATTTTATTTATTTATTTTTATAAATATCCTTTACTGAAGAACAAGAAAATTACAAAATAATTTATAGGGTTCCTTCTGATTCTCTCGACTTTGAATTTAAGTGAGTATAAGGCATTACTCCTAGGGGAATTAAATCCTAACCTCATAAGTTAGTGTAGATTCACGAATTCAAATTGCTACAGAACGAATTCGCTTATGAAATAGAAAAATATATATTATTTTATGATTTACTATAAAAAGTAGAAGTAACAGTAAAATACTTCCAGTTAACTCTCTTAATTACCAATTTCCAAGTAAAGGCTGTCGGCATAGATTTTGTAGTGAATATTATTTATTCTTAAATATATTGTCAATTGATATCTAACTCGTAATACGCATTACAATATTTACAAATCTTGAAAAACGTACACTGAGTTAAAATTCCTTGTGAAACGAATATTTTCATAGAAAAAAAAAAAGTACTCACATACAAGTTAGAGAGTAGAGCAACAGTGCTAACTATAACGTAAGGCATCCTTGCACTTATAATGCATGTCTGGAAAACAAGTTTGAATTTCCCATTTCAATTTTGTCAATTTTTGGTTTATTACTGTTAGAAAATTATGTGTGCAATCATTTGTACGTTATGTATGAGTTATCTTGCATGTTGAATTTGGTGGGAAACCTGAACAGCTGATATAGCTCTTTGCTATATCAGTGGAAGATAGCGCGATTGAAAGTAAACGATCTGTCTAGTATGTAGGGCTGTTTTGTTATTGACGTTAATTGTTGTAGTGCTTATTTTTGTATAGTTAAGGCACTTTAAATTTGTTAATAGTTTTACGTATTGATAATATATTTTTTTAAGGGTCCGTCTGTTGTTATTCCAATGGTAAGTCTCTGTCTAAGAGAAGTTATTTATTTTACTTTTCTCTAATTTTTGTAGTTGACATGCTTGGAAACTATTTTTGTTCCATTATTCATTTACTACTTTTCATAGTCAAAAATACTTATGTATCAAGTCTAATTCTTATGCCACCCTGTAAATATTTTCTTTCTGTGTTCATGGCATTGCATTTAATTAGTACATCAGACAAACCATTTGCCACTTGACAACTCTTGAATACTCTTATATTTTTGTGCATAGTGTATAAAATAGGCCTAGAAGATAAATGATATTCAAATTAAATTCAGTTGTGTAATGTAAAGTCACTTGAACCAAATGAAAGCTCTTTTGACTGCCACAGACAGCCTTTTTATGTTTTGATTAAATGAATTAATATTTTTGCTGTTTAAAATACTTTTATCTTTATTACACCTTTTTCTTTTTTTTCTGTCTTGCAGTTCTTCTTTACATTGTATAAGCATATTGTAGTTTAATAATAACTCTATAAACATTATTTAGAATTAAGAATTTCATATTGTATTCTTTTCTTATTTTAGTCTTTAGAGTATTATGTCATTTCGTGTATTTATATATTAGGTATGTGGCAATGACTCAAAATTATGCTTATTACCTTTTCTTTTAGCCTATTTAAAATGAGTGACTTAGAAGATCAAAATGATGAGATTTGTGCTTTAGAAAGTATTTATACATCTGAGGAATTAAAAATTGATAGAGAAAATGGGATCAGTGGCCAGTTTCTTGCTTTCATTACTCCCCCGGCTAACTTCAGTGTCTCCTATAAAATGATGGAATTAGGTAAGATATTTACTACTAAAATGTGTTTTTCTTTCTTTCTTTTTTTTTTTTTTTAAATTTGTTTTCCCTAAATTGATTGTTAGATGTAAACATTTTGTTCCCTTCTTGTATTACATTTACACATGTGTTATTGTTAAATCATGTATACCACTTCATAAATGTCCTTTTATTTTATTTTTAAAGCTTGGACTAGTTTTCCTTATGCATTTACTACATTTCTTGATAAAATAAATTCTAAGCTTTAATGGGTTATTCAATGGCTTTTAAAAATATCTGTCAAACAAGCTAATCTTAAAAAAGATTGTTCTTATGACTCCAATGTAACCCCGACTATACTAATGACTATCTGCTTACAACCATGACACTAATAAAAAGCAAGCCTTACATCCCTAGGGCCCTGCATGACCTAGTGAGACAATTGAGTAGATGCTTGAACTAAAACAAGTAGTGATCTGTAATGCTACCACAATATGGCAGGTTCTTCATGCATCAATTATAGGAGTTAATATTGTATGCATTGTTTTTAAAAATTTGTATAAAAGTTGGTTACACTTAAATGTTATAAACAAGAATGATAACAAGAATATTTGCAAGTTATTTTAGTGTGTTTTGGAAATGACAGTTAGATTTATCGGCCATTGAAGCACGATTTATTTTCATTGGATGCAGTTTGTTAATATGTTTATTGTTAAATATTAGTTGCATTATTACCATACAGGGATTTCTGTCCTTATAATTTGTCTATGTGCCAGGTGTATCTGCCCAATCCTGAAATTGGAAAGAACAACTTACTCTCCTCTAGTACTCCTATGGCTCGATGGCCACTCCTTGATTGTACGTTTTGATACTGCAGAGGTGATTGTTTACCTCCATCCATTCTACTTGCCATTTGTCTAGTATTTGGTTTTGAATGTCTCACTATGTCTTCAAATAGTAAATTTGTTTTCTTAACAATCTGATAGCGGAAGTTCAACAAAAAAGAAAACCTCAAATGATTATCATAATTTTTATTGCTCTACTAGTTTAATGTCCAATGATGCCTCGTCAGGAGAAAATATAATACAATGAGGTAACCACAACTATGGCTACATCGTTGTATATGAACTTCCACTAGCTTTCCCAGTCAAAGAATGGATACATTTTATTCTGGAATGCTGGTTCACAGACTTTAGCTGAAATACTTTCTATAGGGCTGGACCTAAAGGTGCCTACTGCTAACCTAATACCTGTATTGTGTTAAGTATTTTGAGTGTATTGGGCTTGGCAGACGAGTATCCTATACTTCCATAATACAAAAGAGATTTGGTGGTGTAACATCGATTGAAGTTTAACATTACTTTCCTTTCAGCACCCCATTAAGTGTTACTTAGAATTCTCACCAAATATAAGGTTTTCTTCATTTATTAACAGGCTGCTTAAAAGGGGTACCCATGTAAGGTGTTTTTTAAAGGACGGGCTTAAGAATTTTATTATATGTAATTCTATTGTGGGTTCATTGTTCAAGTGTAATTGTTGTGGATGTCTTTTTGTTTCCAGGAAATTTTAGAATTGGACTGTAGCTCTTCTGATGTTAGAATAGAAACTGAAGGCTTTATTATTTGGTTTTTATTAATAAATACTGAATTGTTCTCTGAGAACTTTTATAATTATCTTTCAGATCATTAAACTGAAATCTTTGTGGGGAGGGTTTTAGAAGTTAATTATTTAATGAAGATTTTTACTGGAGTTCCTCATTAAAAATTTTTTTTCTTATTATGGTGTTAGTTGTAAAATAGTTTTGAATACATTTTATGGCATATATTTTCTATATTAGAAAAAAAATCATATATATATATATATATATATATATATATATATATATATAGACACACACACACACACACAAGTTAAGTAAATTCTATTTATTGGAAACTCTAATTTGCAGCAGACCGAGTTGATGAAATACCAATAAACGTCATTCGCATAGCTCATCTGCCACCAATTACATTAACATTTAAGTTACCTCAAAATTACCCATCAGAAGCTATGCCGGACTTTTCAATCTCATGTTCTTGGCTTCCTTTTGCAAAGGTTAGTAATCTCTTTTGTTTTTTAGTACAACAGATATTATGTTAATATAAAACTCAATTGTATCCTCTGCTGTGGTGGTTACTTTGTGGTGAAAATATAGAAATAATTATGTGCTAAATTTGTAGAAGTACCCTATCATGCTTCTGGGGTAAAATATGTATAAGCAGTGCTCATATGTAAAACTACTTTTATGATGTAGGTAACTTTTCTAGGGCTATTATTTAAATCTTCAGAGCTTTCATATCTCTAACACTGACTTCTTATTGTCTTATATCATACAAGATAGTTGAGAGATTGTGCCAAGTTTTTATAATTTATTTATATGAACACTGAAAATGAGACAGGCTTACGAAAAGTAATCCTGTAATAAATAAATCTTTAAGCAAAGGCGTTGAGCATTATTTCCCTTAAAAAATATCTCCAAACTTTGCCTGTGAAATGCCAATTTTAATTAGCTTATGTTTTGCCAAATCAATGGAGTTGATGATAAAACTTGATCAAAACATGTTTAAAATGCATCAATCTGGTTTAAATAAAAAAATAATGAATTAACAACCAATATATTCCAAGTATTTAATACTAATATTAAAAAAGTGGCTTACATTTTCTATTAATTGATTTTGGTTTTTACTACCATCTTTTCCGAAGCTAAAAGCTGAATTTTTAACTGATTGCCTATATATATGTGAGCTTTATCTATATGTTTCAAAATTTTCTCCTTATAATTTTCAAGTTTTCTAATAGTTACTACTGTTATAAAATATTGGTCTAGTCAATTTGTTCCTCAAAGTATCCTGTGAAACAAATGCCTTTAAATCATTAATTCAAGTTTTTTTCTCTCACAAATAAAAAAATTAATTAAACATTAATCACTCAAGTGTTTCTTTTTGTAGCAGTATTTTAAAAAAGAACTCCAAACTTCCACAATGAATAACTTTATTGTTGTGATAAAACATTTGGATTGAATTTGTTGTGGAAATTGGACTTTTCTGAAATTATCAGGCAATGTGATTTCTTCCCTTTTCAAGAAACAACTATTACGATTTTACTTCTGTTTCTATGCTTATTAATTCTTTTTTAAATAATTAGATGCGCTTGCTGACCAAGAAATTGATTGATCTCTGGGCAGAAAATAAAGGTATCGTCGTTCTTTATAATTGGACACAATTTTTAAAAGAAGAATCTTTATTATTTTTAAATATTGGAGATACTCTAGATATGACAGGTTTGTATTTTACATTATTAATTTTCCTCGACAACTTCTTAAATATTAAAATAATTTTGTTTTTATTCGAGGATTCCATTAGTTTTTCACACGATTAAAATAAATGTATTAAACTAAATTCTATCCATAATTCTTTTTGGTTTTTTTTTTTTTTAATAAATTTCAGGCAACTATATTACGGAATTGAAACAGCTTGGAAGAGCACCACTGAGAATTTTGAAAGATTCTCCAGTAAAGGAGCCTCTTCCTCTAATAACCTCCAAGAAGAAATCTAGTGACACCTCTCATGATGGAAAAAAGTGTAAGAAAAAGGGGCGTATTTCAAGGGGCCCACATCTTAATATGCACCTCCATCAATACCTTAAGGCATATTCTGAAGATAGAGCTAAAACAGAGTTTATGAGAGGGCTTTTTATGTGTGATATTTGTTTTTCTGTAAGTTTGTCATTTGTTTTTATTATTTAATCCTAAAGTAAGATAATGCCCTTTTTGTTTAGGTGTCTAAACTTTGAAATATTTTATTGAAAGAGATTTATTAATAATACTTAAGTCTTTAATAATACTTCTTTCAATATTAATTGAGAGAAATATCATTAATGATTTATACAACTCCAGTCGACCAGTTTATCTCTTTAGAATTTATCTTACATTTATGTACTGCATTCATATTATATGAAACAGGTGAGTCATGGTTATCTCGTGTTTTATTATTCTAAAAAATTAAGAATGAATTTTGGAATAAGTAAAATATTTTTCCAAAATTCACTCTTATTTTTGTGAAATAATATTCTGCATCTAGGATTTCTAAAATATATTGATCCCTTATGACCTGTCACAATTCGAGGAAAAAATTATTTTATTTTGAACTCAGTGAGCAATATTTTGTAAGTGGTTTTTCAATTTTCTTGGCGTCATTATTTCAGTTCATCTGTAACCCTGTTTCTCATCTCCCATGGTTTTCAAATGCATGAAGACATCTTATGTTTCATTTAATTGATCTGTAATGTTATTGTGTCGAACGTCATCCTTATCCACAGAATGACTCAATTGATGTTGAATCTTTCTGGTGGTGCACGTTCTTGCTAGGTTTGAATTATTTAAACCACTTTAAGCACTGCTTAGAGATCTAGTCGATATAATGGGCATTAACATTCAATCCAATAAAGATAGATTCAAAAAAACCTGGTTCCTTGGTCTTTAGAATAATGAAAAATTCTGAACTTACAGACATTGGCAGGCATGCTAGTATTCAGTAGAATTGATTAATGGAATGCTGCAATATGTGTGTTATATTGGTACAATGGTATGACCATCATGCATGTACCAAATACTCAGTATGATTCTTTAGCAAATTTCCCTTATGAATATTATCTGAGATATTTGGATTCTTTTAGTTTTCAACCTTCAGTAAACCCCCCACTCCTCATGCCATAATAACAATAAGTTGTTATAACAAGAACCTTTTAATTCTATACTTAAATAGAAAATATGGTTTTCATGAGACCTTTATTATGTGAGACATATGCACATTTGTTGCGCTGTGACATCATAAATTAAGATTTTATATTCTTGTCTCGAAAATGTTTCAGTAAACACCTAAGATCATATTGGTTATTGGCTGAAATCGAACCTGGGTAAGAGGGGGGATTCAAAAATGCACAAATATCTCTGTTATAATGAGTCGGATCGTGATATATTACAGAACCAATCTTGTTGAAATATTGATGCTCTACAATTGCTATATGCATTTTTTCATAACTCAAATATTAAGCGACTAATTCATACTTTCTGGTTTTCAGTCAGAATTTGTGATGAGTGAAATCGCTATTTTGTTATATCAACACGTGGGAAATCTGCTTAGTTTTTGCAGCTACTAGGGTGACAGACTTTTTATTAGGTTATGGTTCCATTCACAAAGGAAGATTGACTGAAGTATTTCTGTTTGCGCAAATTTTATTACATCATTTATATTTAATTGTATTAGCGTCTCGGCAACATCAGTAGTGAAGTGCACAATTAAAATATAAAATAATGACATATGCAAAGAATTATCCTCCTATGAAATTTTCTCAGAATACCTAAGTTATAGAATACAATTTATTAAAATGAGTTTTATACAATTAAAATATATAAGATAATACCGCCTCAAAGCAAATTTAAAACAAAACTTTGCAGGGAGTGGTTATATTTTGTGTCAATAATGATAAAAAATATTTTTTTTAGCTGTCTAAGTGATGAAATGACATATCAAATAGCCTCTCCCCACTAAATGATCCATGTACTCTTTTGACCTTTGTCTTTTCTGCAAAATAATACAATAATAATGTATTACGTAAAATATTTTATTTATGTGGATGTATGTCTTGCCATATGCATAAACAAACACATACATTATTTTTTTTCAGGAAAAAGTAGGAGCTAAGTGTATTCAGTTTAAACCATGCAATCATGTTTATTGTAAAGAGTGTATAAAATCGTACTTTGAAGTTAGAATAAAAGATGGTAACATTCATTCAATGCCCTGTCCATATGATAAGTGCACCTCAGAAGCTATGCAGTTTCAGGTAATGTTAATCTGTTTGCATGTAATCTTTTATTAAATAAAATCCTTATCCCCACCCTGGCTAGAAAAGGGTGGTGACCTGTAGATAACCAGTCCCAATTAGCTATAGTAGCAAAAAAGTGGACGTTAATAAATAATAATTTTAGTTCTTCAGTTTATTTTGGAATTAGTTATTTGATCAATACAATATTTTTTTCATAATAAAAATAAAATTGTATGTAGTGAATTTTTAATGTTATTTATTTCAAATAACTGTTCTGAAATATTAGAATAATTGAACTACTAAAGCTGTATTAAATGATTTTTCACTCAACAATTGTGAACTCTTAGAATATTAATGTGGTTATTTTATAATTTGGTATATTTGGCAAACATAAACACATCCACTCTGAATGTAAAATATCACAAGAAATTGTTAATCTCCAGGCTAAAACGATTTTGTTTGATTATAATTCAAGGCTTCAACAGAAGTAGTTCAAAAAGATTCATATATAAATTTAAAACTTTCTAAAATAATAAGTATGTCTGTGTTTGTGCAGTTATCCCACCCTTATGGGTCTGCCTTATGTAGGGTAGCATTAGGGTGGCTGCAATATGGTGCCTTCTTTCTTACCACTTTCTATGCTAAATGCTTACCATTCCAAGGAGTATTCTTACCTACTTTTGCCTATTAGTTTGTTCTCAAAGGAGAATAGAAACTTCCAAAGCATGCTATATAACACAGAAAGCATCAATCGATTATCTGTGAACTGGTAAACTTAAAAAATTTATTTGTTTGATATAATAAAAGTAAAGCCAAATTGAAAGAAAAAAAAACATCTGGCATTTGTTATCCAGATGACCTTGGCCATACGCCGTCCTTATATACAGTAAAAACTGTCTAAAACGGAATGCAATTGGTCCGGCCATATTTTTCCGTTTTGACAGGTTTCCGTTTTAGACAGTTTGCTAGAAAAGGTATGAAATATGTACATATTAAAAAAAAAAAGCAATAACTTGTGTTCTTTTAGTAATTTAATAAAACTCAAGTAACATATATGTAATTTGAAATGAACAAATAGATTTACATTAATTTACGAAACTTAAATTTACATTACATTAATACAAGACACTAAAATTAAGATAATTTATGTAAGTATGTATGTATGTAATATATGTACATTAACATTTTTTGAAAAAGCCGGTTATAGTTGTTTGGTGAACAGATTTAGAATAATGATTATAAATAATTTATTTTGCACCTTGCATTATATCGAACAATTGCGGACAGTTTTTATTTGCTACAAACTCCACTAGATTATTTACAGCTTTAAGTGCTTCACTGAATGTTTTTATTTTCAATTCCCTTTCATTTTCTGGAATTGCTTTCATCTCGTCGTCTGATTCAGTTCCTTTGCTTACAATATCAACAGCTCTAATTACGTCTTCGACTACTGGGAGGTTATCATCGAAGTGTAACACGTCTTTACTTTCAACATCAAGTTTAGCTCTGCGGCATAGTTCAGACATTTCTTCATCGCTGTCGATTACATCGCGAACTTCCATTTGAACATCCCCACTTGGGAATCCTGCCTTTACAAAACAATTTTTTACAATAGCTGGAAGTACGCTCTTGGAGGATTACTGATGATACCAACAGGACACAGTTCTTCGAAAATTCAATTCCATCACTTTCAAACCTAAGAGCCCTAATTCTATTTAAATCTAATGAAACAATTTCTCAAACCCTGTCCCTCACAAGATAGTTTGATTACAAGGTTGGCTATATTCCGTTTTAGGTGACTTTTCGTACCGAAAATAACCTTCCGTTTCCGGGTTAGACAGATTTCCGGCTTAAACAGAGTGTTTTTAGGTATAAAGTTGGTCGGTTCCGAGATAATTTTTCCGTTTTGACAGATTTCCGTTTTATACAGAGTCCGTTTTAGACAGTTTTTACTGTATAAACCTTTACAGGGTGTACAGGATGTTTTACTCCTGTTATGAGACAAGCCAATCAGAAAAAATGAGAAATTTCTACTCAGGGCCATAATTGCTGGAGAGTCATCACTCCATTTTCTCCATGAACTGACTAATAATTAGAATTATTATGGTATGAGCATTCAGACTACACCTCCCTCAAGTCCTGTACCACTGTCATAGTGTTACTTAGAATTTGACAAGAAAGAATGAGAATAGTATGACCTTGAGTATAATCAATGTAAATACAATTTACCTTCATGTCTATTTAATTCTATTTTCATTTACCTATTTACATTTATGTAGACTTAATTTTTTTATTTGAACAATGGCTATGTACATTAATCTGAACCAATTAAACCATTAAAAAGTAATCTTATGTCTTGGGCAACCCTGCACTTACATATTACTTATGTGTCATTTATTTGCCTTTATATCGGATTTCTATAGATTTACATATGAGTATAGAATTCAATGTTCCAGTGGTTAAGGTTACTCAATTTAAACTTATTATTACTTGTTATTTTTCATTAGGTTAGAGTATAAAGTTTTTGTGATTTCAGATTAGAGATGCTGTTGGTCCTAACTTATATGGTAGGTATGACAAGCAACTACTAGCTGCTACACTCGACCAAATGCAGGACATTACTTACTGTCCTCGAACTGTTTGTGGTTGTCCTGTAATGAGAGAAACCGATGAAAAAATGGCTGTGTGTCCTTCTTGCAAACATGTTTTTTGTGTGTTTTGTAAAATGACTTATCATGGAGTCGAACCATGTAGATTGAAAACCGGTAATTTTATTACCTCTTTTACTTATTCTTTTCTGCTTTGCTGTTTTTTTTTTAAGGTATTTAAGATTTAATTTTTTTAATTGCATTTTTTAGAAGAAAAGATGAAGTTAATTAAGGAATATGAAGAGGGAGATGATAATGTAAAGGCAAACTTGGAAAAGCGTTATGGCAAGAGGCAAATATTATTAATTCTGGATGAACTGAAGTCAGAATGTTGGATTTCAACGAATAGTAAACCATGCCCAAGCTGTAATGTTGCTATTGAGGTAAGTTTAACTGGATCAAATAGATAATATTTGTTAGTTTTATAACAAACATTTTTTTAATGAATAATTTGAGGACTTTAATGGAAACCAAGCAATTTCGTGTCATTTTTACTTGTCTTAATTATAATATCTATTTATTTGCATGCTATAGCTGCCTAAATATGTTTTTAATGATCTTTTTACTGTTAAATTATATTTTATGTTGTAAAGTGTATGTATTTTTATGAAGTATACATCACAAAGGGACATAATATTTTGTGATAATTCTGCCAGCTGTTAGAAGATGCCCTTACATGTGCCTCTCTTTTACTTCCTTGTTTTTTACTTTCTCTTGTATTTATATACTAGTAAACTAAAATGTGTATTAAATTCATGACATGACAAGTAAATGTTATGTTTTAGCAGATTTCTCTTAAGGGAAATCAGCTATTGAGGTCCTACTCATGACACGACAAATGTGGAAATTTTACTTCAAATGTCCATCAATCCTACCCAGTAGATGACGAAAATGAGGCCCCTTCAAAGCTGTATATATATTTGTCTGTTACCGCTCTAGCAGTTGCAATTTTTATTTGATCGTTACCAAACTCGATATTTAGTCGTTTTATGTAAAAAGAAAGATCAAGTTCGTTAATGGCTGAAATCGGACCAGTGGGAGGGGGGGTTTAGAGGGGGCGATTTTTGAAAATTCGAAATATCTCCGTTAATATACGAAAAATTGTATAGAATCAATCTTATTGCAAATTAAATTTACTATAAATATTGTTATTACATTTATTCTGTATCTTGAATATTAATCGAGATATTTCCATTTGTATTGTGTGGGCGGTCGACAGGAGTGGGCTATGCAAGAGCTCTGGCGGCCGTTGCCGTAAGTATTCGTCCCTCGTGTATAGGTTTAGAGATTCCTCACTACTGCCGTTGTTATTAGGCAGATTTCTCTATTGTAATACTTCGCGTGGGAAATCTGCTTAGTTTACGCAGCCCCTGTGTGACGGACTTTTTACTTTTTGTCAGCTGCCTGAACTGAGACAACAGTCCTTATATTATTTCATTAACCCTTTAATTGCGGCACAGGTAGTGGAGGGTGAGTGACGAGGGACGCTGGCCGTTCCAAGTTCAGCTACCCCTCTGCGAGCGGGATTCCTGGCCCTCCTCCCGGTTGCCCCTTCGCCTATTTGTTAGTTGTTTCCCTAATTTTGGAAAATATTGAGGATTTTTTTCGCTCAAGGTTATTAGTTATATATTTTAGCTGTTGTTGAAGATATTAGTTACGCATTGAAGATGTTGTATGTTAATTTTTTCAATGAATGTTCTAGTCTGCCCGTCAAAAATGCATAATTTTTTTATGTAAACAGATGTTATTACATATTATATCGTAGTGTAAACACAAAGAAATGAAAACTAATCAATGAATAAAATATATCCATAACTGTGGTAGTTCCTGAAGTGCCGGGGCGATCTAAATCTGGAATCTGTTTAGTTTCAGCACGGTCAATACTGAATTCATCAAAATCGTCTGAACTGGATCCACCATCATATTCGAAAACGCTATTCATTAGCATGTCCCTCACTTCTTCAACGGTATATAGCTTTGTATCTATCCCACAAGTTAAACAATTTATAAATGAAAAAATTATAAATAAATTAAGCTTTCTGCTGCAAATAGCACAGAGAACGTGTATGCACAAAGATACACAAATCAAGACTGTAAACAGTGCCAGGGGCAATTGCAGGTATAAAGCTATCGACTAATTTGACGAGGGTAGGGTCCGCCTCCCTTACACCCTACAGATCCACACAAATGCAGCAAAACGTACTGTTGGTGCGATCTAGTGAGGCTACAGGTAGTTACTAGTTCCCCTATTTGCCAACAGATGATTCCCTTCCGAGCCACAACAGTGGTTTAGCGAAATCAGATGGAGAACGACCATGATGGCTCGGCCATCCCTGACCCACTATAGTGGCTTTGCGCACGGGGGATGGTCTGGCTCAAGCCACTATAGTGGCTTTGCGCAATGAAAGGGTTAAGGTAGAGCACGATCAGCATTGTAACCATTATGCATGAATACTGAAATATATCCCCTTCTCCTTAGAAATTTGCTATTGTACAAATCCTGTCAAATGAGCTTTTTGGTTTAGCAATGATCTTGTAAATAAGAATTTTATTTTTTAATTTTGGCTTAGATTAATTTTCTGTTATTGTCAAATTCACACATTCGTTCTCTTAATAAAATAGTTCAAGAGATAGTTGGAAACTATGTACATGCTGATTAGTTACTGCAGTTCTTAATGTTTTCCTTATTCCTCCTCCTTAAATAAAAGAATGTTTTATTTCTTACTACTTCTGATTCACACTATGATTGAGTTGTGTTGTCTCAGAATTACTACTATATTTAGAGCTTTACTAAATCTTGTATTTATATTAAGACTAATGTTGATTCAATTATCTTTGCTGGTCTAAGTTCAGTGTCTTTTTATATAAACCTTTTGACATTTAATAAACTGGCTAACTGGTAAGTACTTTTTTCTAATTATTAAATTGTGCTTACTTGTAAAGTAGGAATAATAAAATGGGAATATCTTTTTATAAAAATATACTGTACACAGGGGTACTCTTACCCCACAGACTGGTAACAAAACTGCCCCGCTCAGTGGAGAAGGGTGTGGGTTTATTAGTTAAATTAACTCTCCTTTATATTGTTACGTTTATTACAAAATTAGTAGTAAACGTTGTTTATTAGAGTTCTTTTGGATTGCAAAATTAAACACACACAAGTTTCACAATTTTTATCACTGCACAATTTATTTAACAATGCACTATACACTTGGTTAATTATTCTTAATTACTACTCACAGTATGCACTGATAGCGTCACTGTTCTTCAGATTACACAGTCCAATAATTCACTCACGGTCACTGAAGTTCACAAAAAGACGGCACTGCACTGTCCTTTACTTTGCGAAGTTAACAGTACTGGACTCTTTAGTCTGGAACAATCCCGTCTCCACTAGACATTGCAGGTGCCAATAGTCCTCGGTCGGCTCCTTTCATCTCCTTCGTACTTCCGAAATGCGTGACTGTCTCTGTTTAATTTTTCATGTATTTAGTTTTCGGAACAATATCAATAGGAAGAAATAAATATATTATGGGTGCCTCGTAGTTTGTCCCCCCCCCCCAGATAACATCTAAACCAAGTATTTTACGAACAAATCATTTTATTTACTATAATAAACAAACCAAACTTAATAACAAAAAAAATAATTAAATGAAGGAATAAGACAATACTCCCCCATGGGAAGTTTATAATTATAAACTAATAGGCCTTTTTTTTTACTCTTAATTGTGTATACTCAATAACCATAAATAACCTCTCGTACAATGAGGTAATCTGTCAAGGGGCTACTCCATGAGTAGGTTCTCTATTCTTCCTGCTGTATTAAACTCACGAGTACGACTTAGAGGCAACTGTGATCACCCTAATCCGCCGAAGCGTTTCTGTGGAGAAAATTCACCAGAAGAGCTCTAGGTGGGCGCTTCTGTCTGCATACTCCATTGTCCCCGCTTATCGTTTCTTGTCTTTGTCACTCTCGCAGCCAGCCCAGCGCAGGACTCTCCTCCTTATCTTTTGTATCCATTGCCCTTCTTCGGCGACGATAGAAATGGGCCATAACAGTACTTATGGTAAAGGTCTTTCTCCTGTGAATATAGTTTATTTTAAATTGCTGTTTACTACTTGAAGGACTCAAAGGATAGAAAGTTGGTGCTTGTGGGGCAGGGCGTCACTTCCGTTCTATCAAATGTTATAGTAACTGAAAACAAATTTTACTAAGGCAGATTAAAAAAAAAGATCATCAATGAAAGTTGCTGGGAGTGGTGGAATTCTTAAAATTTAATAATTCATCTTGGGCCTAAGCGTCCACCAGTGGTCATAATACCATTTAAATATTTTCTTGTTTTATTTTTATTTTTCAAAATTTACCCAGGTTACATTCTTCTATGATTTATCAGTGCTAAATGTATATAAAACTCTTCCACTGGTGAACTTATGGTCTCAAAATGTAGTACATAGTTTGAACACGGGTGGCCACATTGTCCCGACAATGAGATTCAATAATGGCCACTAGTGGTCACTCAGTCCTCTATAGAAAAATCAAAATGCCTATCAGTGGGGACATGACACTCAACGTGTTAAATAAAGGATGTCTAAAAGATAAAAACATAACTTGCATTTAATGCATTGTATGTGTAAAAGTATGTCTAATAAGTAGTTTAAATATTTGGAATTATTATATGGTGAGCTTGTTACTATAGAGAATTATTTTTTGAGAGCTTTAACTCGAATATTTATTTTGTTTCAGAAATCTGATGGGTGTAACAAGATGTCTTGTTGGAAGTGCAACACATTTTTCTGCTGGCTTTGTCTAAGTACATTAGATCCTACAGGCCCTTATTATCATTATATAGATCCTACGTCAAAGTGCCATTCACAATTATTTGAGGGAACATTCAATCAAGATCCAGATATTGAGTTCTTGGATGATGATGATGAGGAGGAAGATGAAGATATTGAAGATGAAGAGGATATTTATTATGAAGAAGATGAAGAAGAACCTTTCTATGGGTTTCTTTGAGTTACTCTTCTTAATTTCCTATCAATGGCTGTTCATTTCTCTTTTTGTTTTAAATTTCTATGTTCTATTTCATTAGCTCAAAGCTCTTATTACAACGTGAATTGGAAGTTCTAAAATTCTTATTTCTTGAGAAAAATTCTAGTTTTTACATTTAAATATTCCCTCTTGTATATAGACTGAAGGTCAAAGAGTAAAATACTTTTTCTCAGTAAATGACTCTATTTTTGTTTCATTCAAGATGTTGGCTCCAAGCACAAAGCCTCATCAGGAATAATCGATCTCTAGGACATGTTGTCAAAGAAAATTTAAGCTAGTGACTGGTTGATTACTTCTGATGAGGCACCATGGTTGGCGTGAAACGTCTTGAATGAAACAGAAATAGTCAATTACTGAGGAAAAGTGTTTTGCTCTTTGATCATTAGCCTTTAAACAAGAATAAAATTGGTGGTCACCATCAAAAAGTATTTTAAATATTGTTATGGAAATTGTTTAATTATATTTCACATAGGATTTTACTGAATCTTTTCAAAAATATTTCATTTCTTCATAAGGGTATGAGATGTCTATTCTAGATTTTTATTTATTTATTTCATTATTTTCCATTTCGATTCATTTTTAAAAATTTTGTTATTTTGAATTTATTTCATGTTTATTGGAGTATCTTCAGTTTATGATTCTCGACTATTTCATTCAATTTTGTAAAGGGCTATTTACAAATTGGTGCTATGATATTGAAATTTCATTTATCAAACTCATCATAATAGCCTAAGAACTTGTTAATCTAAGAATAAGAAAATGAGGCAAACAAAATCAAAAGAATTATTTTTATACAATTAGATTTTGATTTATTTCATTCTCTTATTCGTGAAAAAAAGATTGTAATTTCAAAATATTTTACATTATTCCTCATTTATTTAATAATACAAAAATGACAATATTTATGGAAGTACTTTAACTAAATTAATATGTATCATGGCCTACCTGAGTTAATGATGTTTTGTTAAATTTCTGCAGCTCCTACAATCATTTTCTTGTAAATTAAATCATACTAATTCTATTTCAATATTATAAAATAATCAGTATTAAATTGACATTTTAAACTCATTTTTAATATTAAAAATATTTTTATTTTCTAAATGCAAATAACTCTTTACATGTACGTGTATGTTTTCCTTTTCGCAGTGTTTAGAATTTTCAGAGCTTTGCAAGTGAGCTTTAATATAAAAATACTTGATAATTATTAATGTTTCTTTTGTATTAAAAACATGCTTTATTTATTAGAATCCCTTATTGGATAATTTGTTGACATCTCCTTGTCATAATATACAATCTTTCAAAGCTATATGTTTGCAAAACCATTAATGTATTGAATCCTTTGTAAATTATTTTCATTAAATAAATGTCTGCTGTTTTGATTTTTATATTATTATTATTAAGCTACCTACACAAACCCAGCATTGGTATTTCCAGTATCGTGCTTGTAAAGTATACCAAACTTCCAAACTCCCTTATCTGATGTTCTCTCAATGTTGGAATTGCTAATTGATAACAAATATTTTTGTATAAGAAATGAGAGCAATGAAAAGAAATTAGAAAAAAATGTTGATGCTTTCCAACCTGTCCATAACATAACTTTAAAGCTTCAAGACTGTCAACCTTTGGTTGGAAATTATTAAATATTTGATCCAGTTTAAACTAAGGTTAACTTTTAGGTTGTTAGAAAAAAAGATAGTAGATTAGCGAGAGGGTTAGAAACTGCAATAGGTGCATGAGAAGATACTACATACAATGAATGATACAGCTGTTGGCAATGTTTCTAAATACTTGGATATCCAGAGCATTGACTTCTAGGGAAAAAATATCAAGCAAAGAATTTAATAAAATTCACATTCAAATCGTTAAAAAGAATTTCATAACCAAAAGAGAACTGAAAGAAAAAAAAAAACATTTTTGCTTAAAATACATACAGGTACAGAGTGAATAATGATATGCTACAGGATATATTATTAGTACAATTAAATGAATAAGCCTATATTTTTGTTGACCAAAAAATTAGTTATTTTTTAACTATAGTTTTATTTTTATTGACAGTTACATAAAATATATAACTGGAAATGTTTGTTTCTTAGGGTTTTAGGGCAAAAAACTACTAGGTTATCAATTATGGGTAGTAAATTGTGTATATGTAAATTGTAAATATTGTTATATCCTCATTTAAATCACCATTTAAAATTTACAATATAAACACAACAAATTTGTAACTTAAATTTCTTTATATAAATTATCATAAAATTATATCTTTTTTCTAGCTCTGGGGTCATCCCCAAGGGCCACTGCTGTATTATTGGAAATATTGCATTCGTTTAGAATATTTGTATACGACTGGCATTCTATTAATATATGGTAGATAGTTAAATTTTTGTTACATTTTCCACATATCAGGGGTTGATCTTTTGTCTTAAAGATAACTATGTGTAAATCTTGTGTGGTGTTTGGCATCTTCCTAGTACGACTTCATCTCTTTTGTTGTATCTTGTCCAATATTTCCCTAGATGATAGAGGTTTTTAGTTTATTGTTCTGGGTTTTGTTTCACATTTTTTGCCTATTTTTATGAATATCTTCTTTGAGTGGTTGATAGAGCTCTGTAGATGTAATTGTTGTTGGGGTGATGGAGTCGAGTGGTCTGGCTGCTACATCTGCTTTTTCATTTCCATCTATTCCCACGTGGCCTGGAATCCACATGAAGTAAATGGCCCTTTTAACAGCATTTGTGTATATTTATGTATTTTTTGTACTATTTGATTGTTTGTAAATATATCTTTAATACTCAATAGGGCACTCAAAGAGTCTGTGCATATCAGGACTTTTTCTTGTGTCAAGTCTTTGCAAATGCAGTAATATAATGCGAACTGAATTGCAAATGGTTCAGCTGAATAGATGCTGGTTAATTTGTTGAGTTTGAATTTTTAGCAGACATTTTCTTTTTAGTACGCGCAGGAGGAAGATCCATAAATGTTCGCGCCATCAGTGTATATGATCTTTGGGTGTTAGTATTTTTTTATTGTATTAGTGAAAGTTTCCTTTATTTTCCAGTATTTGATTTCTTGGGATGATTTGTTTATAAGTTTGGTGATTTGTGAATGTATAGATAGTTCTTGAATTGTCCAAGGCGGAATTGAGTCGAATTCGCCTATTGCTGATCTTTGTAAGAAATTTTAATTATTTATTAATGTCCACTTTTTTGCAACTAAGGCTAATTGGGACGGGTTTTCTACAGGTTACCACCTTTTTCTAGCTAGGGTGAGACTAAGGATTTTATTTATTAATGAATTCTATCATTAAATAAATTTCTTTGCCCAGGCAGGAATTGAACTCGCCACTCTAGGTTTACCATGTGAGATTAAAGTCAAAGCTTTAACTCATTAAGAGCTTTGTAAGAGTCTTTCTGTTAAATAATTTAGCCTAATTCCAATAGGTTTTGTTGATATGAGTTTTTAGCAGATTTCTCTTAAGGGAAATCAGCTATTGAGGTCCTACTCATGACACGACAAATGTGGAAATTTTACTTCAAATGTCCATCAATCCTACCCAGTAGATGACGAAAATGAGGCCCCTTCAAAGCTGTATATATATTTGTCTGTTACCGCTCTAGCAGTTGCAATTTTTATTTGATCGTTACCAAACTCGATATTTAGTCGTTTTATGTAAAAAGAAAGATCAAGTTTGTTAATGGCTGAAATCGGACCAGTGGGAGGGGGGGTTCAGAGGGGGAGAATTTTGAAAATTGAAAATATTTCCGTTATTATAAGTCAGATCATGTATAGAATAAATCATATTTTAAATTAAATGTACTACAAATATTGTTATATACATTTATTCCCTATCTTGAATATTAACCGAGATATTTGCATTTTCCAGTTTCAGCCTTCAGTAAAACCCCACTTCTACTCTTGTTATATAATAATATTCTGTTATATAATAAGCCACATTATTCAAAGCTTAAATACCAAATATTGTTATCCAGAGACCTTTATTATACGAGATACATGCAAATATGTTCTTGTGAGCCCCGCGTCTTAAATTCTTGGACTAATAAAATTTGATTGATTGAGATAAAATTTATTCTGATTCATTATAAATTACAGTACTAGATATAGTACATAGTTTTCAATAAAATTAATATGTTATATTCTGATGTGTTTCAGTTATTGTTTTTCTTTCCGGTGTCGGAAAGAAGAACAGTAACTGAAAGCCGTTAGCAGACCTGTTTGTTTACTTTTTAGACGGTTTCCACCGGAAGGGGAAAGATTTTTTATTTCAGTTTGTATTTATTCATCTAATATTCACAGTGGTGTTGTGTTAGTAGTATGTACGTTTACCTATGATTAAAATTTATGTGGGAAATCTGCTTAGTTTATGCAGCCCCTGCATGACAGACTTTTGGCCATATAGTTGTGAGTATAGAGGATGGAATATACTCTGAAATGTCGGGTGATCTCTTTGGGTCACTAGTTTGGTTAGCTGCCAATTTTTGCCGTCTAAATGTTATTGTTGGGATTCCTGTTTCAGCACACATGCTTATTACTGGGCTAGAGCAGAAGGCTTATCTATTATAGATAATCCTAATCCAGCATTATGAATTGCATCTAGTTTGCATTATTCATTGATGTTTGCCTGAACCATATACAAATTTGCCGTATTCCAATTCTGACAATACCTGATTCTGATTTAGATATCAGGAAATGATTTTATAGACTTAAATTTAATGGTGAAAAAGAAAGAATTTTAAAATAGAAAATGCTTGCTAATTTACATTCTCTCAATTGTGTATTGAGTCTAACCATGAGGCATGACAGGAGCCTGTGAAAACTTAACATCTAACATTCTCATATAGACGTAGCTGCAAATATTTCATCTAATGGCAGAGTGCATTTACAATTTAAGGAATGGAGATTAATAGAAATATCTGAGAGATTTATTTACATATTTTATTTCAAATGTAAATTCATAATGTTACCCTTATAAATGTCATATTTTTAAAATGTTTAGTTTAAAATTACAAATTAAAAAAATAAATAAATAATAATTGGAAATTGTTGCTTAAAATAAATTTTACCAAACTCAAATATTCTAATTGGGTTTATTTTTTTCATATGACTTTTTTAATAACAGAGATATTTATGGTTTTCTATTTTACTCCTCTAAATCCCATTACTCCTGTTCTGTCAATGAATGTTATCTTTAGTTCTACATGAAACTGTTGGATACAGAGCATAATAATAATTACCTAAAAATTGACCTAAGAGCGCTCATTGATGATGACAAGTCCTACTTGTATCCCGTTTTCAACATTTTTGTAGAATGGTAAAGGAGATAAGAGAAAGGGACAATAACAAGAAGAACTGAAATCTGATGTTTCTTATTATGTTTTATAATTGTCAGTATGACTTATGAAGATAAGAGCAAAAGTTCTAATGAATAGTGGATGATCTAGAGACAGCGACTCCAAAAACTGGGGAAAAAGTTTTCTTATGTTTTTTTAATTTCCTAAAACAACTCAAAAAGTTTAACAAAGGCTTTGATCCTTCAAAATTATAATTGTGAAGGAATGATGCCTTTGTTTGTTTGTTCTTACCTGAGATCAGATTCCTTCACCATCTAGCACCTCAAAAAGGAACTAACAGGAAAATTCTATCATACAGGGGCTGTGTAAACTAAGCTGATTTCTTCTGCTCTCGTTAAAACGTTGTTTGAATCTATATGACATTTTTTATATCTCATTTAAAAAGAACCCTATACAATTAAAATTTGAAGTCTTAAGGTATACAATCCACATTATTTCACTATTATTAATCATAAATTGTAAAGAACAGAATTATTACAAAATAATTTTATTAATAATTTTTTCCTCATTTTTTAATCTGACACTATGGGCATATTTATGATTTTGAATTCCCCCCTCCTTTCTAGACCTATTCTTCTAGAGCTGTTGCAGTCATCAATGAATCTTGATCCATGTCTTTTTTGTCCTAAATAAACTACTTCAAAAGTTAAGTATGATGTCTGTATCTCATTAGTCTGATTTTTGGACTGCTCCATTGCTGAACTCAGTTACTATAAATAACAATATATCAGAAATTGAATAAATGCAAATTTGCAAGATACCTGTACATTTTCAAGTGAATTGAATGATTCCAAAAACAATAGAGGTTTTACCCTGAGAAGAATGAGTTCATAACATAACCCTATTTCTTTTGGGGTAGAATTTGATGGAACGTCTTCCAAAATATTGCATTTTTCAAGGGAGATTATATAAAAAATTTTTACACAAACAAAAATGGCAAAGATGATATTTTTAAAAGAGGTTTTAATGTTCTTTTATGTAAAATACATTTTTCTAAACATTTTGACAATTTTTATGGGAAATTAAAAAAAAAAGAAAACTTTTTCCCCAGTTTATGGAGTTAGTGTCTATATATCACCTCCTATTAATTTGAACTTTCCTATTATCTTCACAAGCCATACTGACCATTATAAAATATAATAAGGAACATCAGATTTAATTTGAGTTCAAGCTAAATTTAAGAGTATTATAACTGGACTCATGATCATTATTTAAATAATTGTTGGACTGGGCCTTGACTCTCATTTGTTGATCCAACAAATTCTATATTTTGTTTTAGTATTAGTTAATTTTTTTAATTCATTTAATGTGTTAAATGTATTTGAAGATGTTAATTTCCTTTAATAAAAACACTATTTTCTATAGTTTGGCCTTAAAAAAAAAAAATAAAGATTTATTTACATAGTATTTACAGAGCTTTCTGACATGCTCAAAAGATGTTTTATGCTTAGTAAAAAGTTTGTTACAGTGGAATTTGTATGTAGGATTTACAAATAATGTAAAATATGTTGTACGAACATCTATATAGAAAGTAGGTATAGTCATGGGTTGAATCATAAGTATACATATAGGTATTTGTACAATAATATATTTATGTGTACGAATGAACAACTAGTTTATGAATATATTTGTATATAGAAATATTGTTCCATTGCTTTTATGGTACCTGACATGATTATCTTTTTCACGGGAAATTTACAAACAGTTTTTATATAATTTTATTCAATTTACAAGTCAATTTTGTTCAGTGAAGCTCTGTTGTTTTCTATAGAAAAAACTATTATTTTTGGAAAATTAAATCACACTTGTTTTCATTTGCGCCACTATCAAAGCAAAGCAGTGATATGTGAATAATTTGGATAAATGACAACAATGATGGCATCGATAAGTGATAAAGTAACTATTGTTCTAAAATTAGTTATTATTTGACTATTGTATGAATGAACAATTCGTCCATGACGGAAAGACAATTTGAACAAAAATATGTTTATTCACAAAAGGAGGGGAAATAGTAGTTGAGCACCACTAGGAAAATGCCTAAAGAAATCATATATGGTATTTTTAGCAAATTTCTCTTGTTAAATTAAATAAAAAAAAAAAAAAGTTGTATATATATACTTAGTTTATGAAGTTCTTTGGGACAGATTTATTTTTTTACTCATTAAGCTATCCTTGTGTTTAATAATTTAGTCTAAAAAAACTAATGTATTTTTGGTTTGGTGACTACTCAACAAAATGAAAAATACTTTTCCAAAAACGTCAACATAAATAATTTTCTGGAATTTAAAATATTCATTAAGAATAATAATTTTTAACTATTAAAATATGCATTAAAATGATTAGTATAATATCATTAGTTGAATAATTATTTTTAGCCAATGTTGTTTTATTAGATTTGAGGCTTTAGTACAGAATAATTGATTTATGAAGCCTTTTATTTCGAGTGTATACTAGTATGCTTATACTTATTTAACTCTCCAGAATGAAATCAGGTAAGGACTATATCATGCAAATTTTTGTAATTTGATACAAAAAAAAAAAGCTCTGGGAATGAACAGGAAACCTCATTATAATGGTTTTAAATTACATTTTATTGCCAGTTTTTAAAGATAAGATGATATAATACTAAATAATTCTCTTCTTTAAAATTTTATATTTTTTCCTTTTGATCTTCTCCCTGAAAAGTCAGATTACTGTAAATATAGTGTTAAAAAAAAAGAAGTTTTCTTTTCTTTATTTTGTTATGTTATTTTTATCCTTCCTGTTACAATACAAAAGAAAAAACACATTTAGTTTTGACTTTAGTTTTCTTCCTTCCAAAAAGTTTTTCCTTCCAACACTGATAAGAGAATTAAAAACTTTTGAAATGGTTGGTTTCTCATTTGTAATTATTGCTAATAACCCTTTAGAAAATAAATGTTTGAAAAATTTATTGATCCATATAGTAACGACTAATTTTTATTTTGGTGTAATCCTGACTTGTAGTTAGGTTTGGTAGAGAAAAAAGTAATGAATACTTTCTTTTGCTTTATTGTTATTTATTAACGTCCACTCTGTGCTACTATGGCTAATTGGGACGGGTTATCTACAGATTACCACCCTTTTCTAGCCAGGGTGGGACTAAGGATTTAATTTAATGAGTTCGTCACTAAATAAATTCCTATTGCCCATACGAGAATCAAACTCCTCACTCTAGGTTTACCTTGTAAAATTAAGATCAACACTTTAACTCACATGGCTAATCTAAGCCCTCTTTTGTTTTAGATATATTCTACAGAAAGTAGTTTATATCTTAAAATAATATCAAGCAAAACCGTGACATTATAAAATTTAAAGAATTTTAAAATATATTCAGTTTTATTGTTGTGGTTATTTAATAAATAAGGTGTATGTTTGAAATGGCTGCACCCTCTCTTTGGTTTACCTAATGACAGACAAGAATATAGTCTGGCATTAGGTAAACCAAAGAAAGGGTGCAACCATTTCAAACATACACCTTATGTTATTTATTTTTTTTATTATTATTATGAAATAAAAATGAATTCTTTATTTTGTCACTAAAGTTAAGCACATTTTCCCTGTGAATGTCATTCAGATGATGTCAACCCATTTACATTCTCTATTTCTTCATCTTTAAGAGCTTCATGTTAATATTATATACATATATGAAAGAAGGGAATCTGCTAAGGAATACCTGAATTAAATATTTAACCAATGCCAAGTGTGTTAAGATGTTGGTGCTAATAAACTAGGAAAACTTTTTGATTGTCCCTGTTAACATCCTTAAATCTACACAGTTGTGAATTCCTCAACTCCCATAAAACTAATCACAATTTTTTTTATATTAACTCTTTCTTCTATTTCTTAAGAGTGTAAGTACATTTTACATAAATACTGAGCTTCCATCTTAATCAACTCTTTCAATCATAAACTGATTTGATATGTTAGTGAGACTGATAGAGTCAAACAATTGGTAGTGTGAAAATTCATTATATACATCTCGGAAGTCCAATGCATTTTCTGTGTTTATGTATGATTATATAGAGATATGCATTTTTGAGGTGGAAAAGAAAGAACAATTGTTGGGGGTTACTCATCACATGGAGGAAGCCGCTACTTTGGAGAATGGAATACCAAGGGTCAAAGGCATGGAAGTGGAGTGTTACGTCTACCAGACAAGTCCCTACTCAGGGCAGACTTTAGGGAAAATATGGCGACTGGTCTTGGTGTTATAGTTTTTCCTGATGGTGCTAAGTAAGCTGTAACTTTTCATTTTTGTATACATATTTCAGTTTTTCTTTAAATTAGATTTTTTTTTTACTGCTAGAACCCTAATGTACCAGAAAAAATGTTACAGATGTGCCACTGTAAATGTATATATTAAAAATAATTACAGTTGTCTCGCCATTCTTTCTTATTAAATAAGAATTATTGACTAAGAATAATAATGTTTTAAGCAATTTACAATAATTATTTTTTGTGCTATTAGTATATTCTTTGGAACTTCTTACAATCACTGAGAAATGGAAATGAGGAAGTGTTTTTTAATAATTCTTATAAAGTGAAAAAACAAAACAAATATATTTTGGCCAAATGTCAGCTATCTACTATTGCTAATACCAATTTGATTACTAGAACTTGGGTTTCAAAATAAAAAAAATGTATATTGTATATGTGAGAAAGATATATTCACTACTAAATGTATTACTACTCATTTATGGTTATTATCAATATTGGATTATTTATTTGAGATTTGGAGGCTTCCTCTAATATTCATGTATTGTTATTTATTCTCATCCACTTTTTCCTTCTAAGGCTTATTGAGATGGGTTATTTTCAGGTTACCACCCATTTTTAGCCAGGGTGGGACTAAGGATTTTATTTAATGAGTTTGCCAATAAATAAGTTCCTATTGATCAGTAGGGAATTAAACTCGCCTGTCTAGGTTTACCATGTGGCATTAAAAGCAATGCTTTAACAAAGGGCTTATCTGAACCTCTAAAAATAATCTACAGTGAGGATTAATATTCATCTAATCCTCAATTTTACTTTGATATTAGTAAGATACTGATGGAAGATGCCTGACCCAAGGATATTTTAATGAAGGGGTGTTTAAGAAAATTCCTGCATGGTAAAACTCACTATTTCAGGGCTCATTCTATACTACTTCATTTCTCAGGGGCAAACATATTCATAAGCTAGTTGGTGTCGTCCCAATTCAAGAGTTCCACTCTTTAGTTAATGCTCTTGTCTTTTACGCCAGCAAATACAGGTGTTTTGGTTTTGTTTAAATGCAACATTTTCAAAAATTTGCTTATACATTTTTAATAATTAGATTTTAATTGGTAGATGTGAATAATTATATACAGCTAATGTTTATTCTTATATTTATAATTATATAAATATAAGAATAAACAATAGTTTTTCTATTTAATGAATGTATTTTTTGAAGTGTTTATTCAGATTTAGTTATTTTTGCCAAGTATTATTTTCTGAATGTTATAAACCTTTTCATAGATATGAAGGAGAATTACTAAATGGGTGGTTCCATGGCTATGGTGTGTTCTGGAGAGCAGATGGGATGAAATTTGAAGGAGAATTCAAAGGAGGTAGAGTTTGGGGGTTAGGTAAGATTCACTAGTGTAATGAATATGACAACCCAGGGGTGAGCAACCTTTTTAATCAACCGGCCAATTTAAATTTTAAATTTTTTTGGCGGGCCGCACATAAAGTAACATTCATTAATAATTTACAAAACTTTATTTATAATAAACATTAGAATAGAAACATATAAAAATTTAAAAAAAAACAAAGATTTCATATACAAATTTTAATGCAAAATAAAAAAAAAAAAACAATAAAATAACAGAAAAACGAATTTACTTGAAATTTTAATCAGACATTTGGCACTGTTTTTTCCGTAGAAGCTAATAAATATCTGCCGGAATTGATGAAGTAGCTACACGCACGCAGCTTTCTAAATGTGCATCAATCAGTCTTGATAGGTGGTCATTTTTGATTAATTTCATGGTCGAAAATGATTGTTCGTAAACACATGTACTTCGGAACAGAGACATCATTTGTTTTCCATTTTTCGTCAAAAGTGGAAATTTCTCAGGGCTCACATAAGATTTATAACAATTTTTTATGTTTACTGAGAAAAATACTTTTTTTAAATCGGTATTATTCTGCATGTCAATCACATCCATTTGAAAGTCTTCGGGAACTATATACACACTGATATTAAATGGTGAGGAAAACATTTTCATGAAAACCGCTGTCTATATAAAATGACTATATATTTTGCGTATTTTTAAGAAGTAGTAACGTTTTCATTTTCTAAATGTGTAAAGTAAGACACATTATTCGGCAAAAAATACTGTTTCCACAATTTTAATTTGAGCTCAAAGCCCTGAATTTTCAAGTCGATAAGAAACCCAAAATCGCACATCCATTCTTTATTACCAAAATGAGGAAAGCCATATCCCTTCATAACCAAGAATAATTGTATTTCGCTTTTTAAGTTGTATACTCTTTTTAGCATTGCACCTCTACTAAGCCATCGTACTTCGGTATTAAAAACCACGTCAACACATTCACTGTCTAAATCTTGCAGGAATTCTTTAAATTCACGGCGATTTAACGCACGCGACTATAAAGTCTCGCGCGTCGAGTCGCGACTCTTATAAAAGACTGATTTGTTCAATTATTGGTACTGTGACATTTGGCAAACTCAATCTTTTCGCACACAAATTTTCCTGGTGAATTATGCAGTGGTTAACGAATGTTTCCCTTCTTGTGGCCTACTTAATGCCTTGAAATAGCCTTCCCGATCCTTCTATCCCAATGCTTGACTTTGCTCGTACTCCATCTGTCGATATACTGTCGAAAAATTGAAAATTCCCCATAAAAGACTTGTACCGGTCTTTGCCGGTTGTAGTCCCTTGCATTGTAATCACTGAACACAATTCTTCGGCAATATTAGATTTGGTTCCAAAACCACGTAAAAATATAGCCACTTGTGCTGTATCAGTAATATCGCAACTCTCATCAAGTGCCAAAGAATAGTACTGGAATTTTGCAATGTGTTCACGAAGTGTTGTTGCTATGTTCTCGGACAAGTCATTAATTCTCCTTGCAATGGTGAATCTTGATAAACTAATGCCTGAAATAATATTTATTTTATTAGGAAATACTATTTCTGCAACGGCAGTCAGACATTCTTTTATCATCTCTCTATCCGCAAAGGGTTTCATTTTTTTTGCCAGTATTTGACTGACAATAAAACTAGCCTTAACTGCTGTTTTTGATAAATTAGCTTGATTTTAAAAAATGATCTGTTGTTGTTTTCCCAAGTTTTTCTCCATTTGATTAAACTTATCTATCTGTAGTTGCCCGGTTAAGTTTTCATATTGTTGTTCATGTTTTGTATCCTACTGCCTTTGTATGTTCTTTTATTTTATTTAATCCTAATATTCTTTTAATGTCGACACAGTCTCTGAGCATACAGCTTTATCTTTTAGGAAAGTGAAAAAATAATCAAATTTCCCCTTGGAAATGCCTATGCTCATTCGCAACCTTCCTTTTTTACATTTGCATTTCCGACATGATATTATGGATTTAAAATTTGAAAGTTAAAAACATTTGTAGGAAAACTAATTTCAAATAAATAAAAAAAAAACTCTAATATTACCTTTTTGACTTTAATATTGCACTCTCGCCTTTCAAGAAACACAAGAATTTCTAATATTGCTAGTTAATAGCTTACGCTGTTGCTCATCCCTGACTTAACCTATTGTTTTACCTCTTAACCTAGTATAGAAGATATTTTCCACTGTCACCTTTCATTGGTGGATTTATTCATAATGCTATAATTATTTCCCTCCCTCTGAGGGACCTGTTATTTATTTCATTTTCTATGACTGTGACCAATCCCTTAGGGGATAAGGGATTAGGGTTATATTTGTGTTGGGGACTCAACTTCATGGTTCTTATGTCCTATAAAGTATTTAAAGTAAGAAGTGTGATGATTTTTGAAATATTTTACACTTTTATTGTTTTGTTTAGTTTGAGAGCTTCATGTGTCAGATTATAAAAAAAATAAATACCCCAGCACAATGATTATAAAGTATGTATGTATAGCTGTGACATAACTAACACTGTTGTATTGTTTTCATCCTATTGGGAAGGTTTCTTATGCTACAATGTTATTAAAATTTCTCTAAAGATAGTTGAATGGCTTGTCGATGCATGTCCAGTGAAATCTGTGATGGCCTCTGGTTACCGAGATGAGTGTCCTGTCACAGTCTATGGGTTCTTCGGTTCTCCATAGATCAGCAACAAACAAGCTTTGAGGTCATCATAAGACTTGCTGGTGTTAGGTCTGTTTCTGAGACCAGCAACCTGTTCAAGAATGCCCATGCTTAGATTTTCCATAGTTGCCTGGTACTTCATCACTTGCAAAGTGAACTTAGAGGTGATTGAATGATTGAACTTGAATAATGTGGACCTGCAAGTCTGAGAATAAATGCCCAGTCAGTAGATACAATGCAACAATGACACATAATTTTGTGTAAATACATTAGATTTCTCTTCTATTTGAACAACATTACACAGCAGGTTAAGATGTTAATTAACATGTAAATGAGTTGAGTATGATAATTCTTGCACTATAAAAAAATATTTTTTTTAGGTCTTGTGACTTTTCCTGATGGGAGCCATGGATTTCCTCGCCATGAAGGTTACTTCCAAGATTGCAAATTAGTAACTGGCAAACCATGTCCAGAGACAATACAAAGAGCTCAAAAAGCAGCATTTATTGCCAGAATCCAAGATGGAAGTGAAGAATAATTAGAGCTGGGCTGAATTTTGTTCAATAAGTACTAATCCATAAAAACATTGTTATCAAACCAATTAAATTCCTTAGAGTATTTTAAAAGTTCAAAATAAAAAAATAAAATGAAATAAAATTAATCCATATCAATAAAATTTATTATTGAAGTTGCTTTTATTAAATTACTTGACCTTACCAAGTGACTCAGTTATTTAATTTCTGGTAAGACTGTTTTCATTACTTATATTCTCAGAGCTGAGTTCCAGGCAAGGTACTAAGGAAGGTTATATTTAGTAATATACAAATTCCATCATTTAGTTCATAAGCAAAACTGGTAGCAGTTTCCAACAATACTCAGCCATGATCAGTATCGGTTGTAAGGAAGGTAAATAATGCAGTCGTAAATGTTTCCATTTCAAAGCGTAGGATCAAAAAGTATTTATGGTATTAAACAGTAGACATTTTAATACTAAGCCTAATATTGTAGATATTTGGATAAAAAATCAAATATTGTAGATATTTGTATAAAAATCAAATATTGTAGATATTTGTATACAAAATTAAATATTGTAGATAATTATATAAAATATCAAATATTGTAGATATTTATATAAAAAATTAAATATTGTTGATACATGTATACAAATAAATTGTAGATAATTGTATAAAAATCATAAAAAGAACTAATATTCTACATATTTGATTAAAAACCATATTGTTGCAAAAATTAGTTACTTGAAAATTACGTGTATGTTATCAGGAATTTAAGAAGTTCAAAGAAATGAAGGCACCCCTGCAGAGTTTTGGCACTGGGATCTAGACCAGCCAAGACAATGAACAGTGCCCACCAATTAGCAGGCAAGTTAAGAATCTCTGGACCCTTTTAGTGCCAGCACCTTGCTAATTAAGCCCCCCCCCCCAGAACGACAGTCAGTTTTCAGTTTTCTTACTTCTGAATAACAGTATGTTCAGTGAAGCTAATAGTTAATAGTGCTCGTTAGTTTTAGTGCAGAGCTTAGTGAACATCAGTGCAGTGCCGTGTTTTGTGAACGTCAGTGGTTCTTGTGATCACAAGTTATAATGCTGTGCAATAAGGGGTGAAGTTAACAGTGCATATTGTGATTAGTAATGAAGAATAATTCAACAAGTGTTTGAAAGTGTGTAGCGAGTTGTAAAATAAATTGTGCAGTGATAAAAACTCTAAAGTTTGTGTATTTAATTTTCCAATCCAAAAGAACCCTAATAATCAACATTTATTATTTTTGCAATAAACATAACGATATAGTGCAAATATTTGTTTAAAAAAATGAATATTCTAGAAATTTGTACAAAGAACCAAATATTGTAGATATCCGTTTAATTTTTTTTTTTTTTTAATTTTCTGTAGGCCTAATAGCCATGAAGAAATTAGCAGCTTTGTGAGAAATTCGGGGAGTATTTGGGTACAACAATTAAAATCTGATAGATAATGAAATTGCTCAATATGCTATTCGACTTATATAGACAAATATCTGTGCATGATGTTGCTAATAGGGACACAGGATTGTATCTGCCTATCATTTTGTTGTGTGTATTAACTGCACACTTCCTATGCAGTCCTATTTTCACTTATAAAAGACATAAGATATATTGATCAAGTGTTACATAAACATTACTCATTATAGAAATCTGCAAAAAATTAGACATAGATGTGCACCAGTTGCATAAAAGATAAACTATGAATGCCAATTATAACAACAGTTTGATTGTTATTACTCATATCTAATTTGTAAAATTTTATGACATGTAAACTAAATTAATAAAACTACATGTAAGCTAAAATAATAAGAAATTTGATAACATTTTCACAGAGCAAACCCCATTTTAGTTGTGAAGCTCTATATAAATAAATAGTCTGTAAAAATATCTTAATTATGCATAATGCGCCTTAGAATTAAATAAATAAACAGGCATGCTGCCCTTCATTTAAAATGACTTTATTTGAAAGTTATACACAATATCAGTCAGTGTCCAATACAGCAGTTAAAAAAACGTCATAGAACATAATTCATGGATAGTTTTAAGATTAACAAAACTGCATCTCTAATAGGTATAGAAAACCTTGATTTTTTTTAATTTTCACCCTCTTTAAACTCCCCCCCCCCTTGTCCTTATCCCTTTGTCGATTTTGATTTAAAGGGGGAGGTGACAACTAGATGTTATAACGAAGTTCGTCAGGCAGGGGCTGCTAAACTAAACAGTTTCCCACGTGAAGTTTACGATTGGTACATTTACATACTGGGAACAAACACAACACCACAGTGATTATTAAGTGAATAAATACATTCGGAAATGAGAAATCTTTCAGTCAATTTTAATAACTACCTGCCTGAGTTGAAAACAAACAGGTCAGCCAACGTTTGATAGCTGAACAGATAGATAGATAGATAATTCTTCACCGGAAAGAAAAACAATTATTGAAATATATCTGAATATAACATATTAATTTCAATGAAAACTATCTATACATATCTATCTATATCTAATGCTGTAATTTATAATGTATTAGACTAATTTTCATCTCAATCACTCAAATATTAGTAATCCACGAACAAAAACTAGGGGCTATCAACAGAACGTATTTTGTATAATGAAGGCCCCTTGAAAACAATATTTGGTATTTAAACTTCAAATAAAAAGTTTAATTAGCAAATTTCCCTTGTGGGAAATCAGTTATTGAGGTCGTACTGATGACGCAATTTTCTAAAACTTTCTTCAAATGCCCATCGATTCTACCCAGGAGGTGACATAACTGAGGTTTGTTAAAAGCTATATATATATATATATATATATATATATATATATTTCTGTAACGTTCTAGTGGTCGCAATTTTTGATTAATCATTACCAAACTTGATATTTAATCGTTTTATGTAAAAAGAAAGATCAAGTTCGTTAATGACTGAAATCGGACCAGTGGAAGGAGGGGAGGAACATCTGTACTCGTGTCTCGTATAATTCAAAAACAACTAACACATCAACAGATCAGAATCAATAAAAAGGCCTTGTCCTGCCTATGAGTATTTATTATGCAGTCTACTTTCAAAGAGCAAGTTCCATTTTGAAATGTAGAAATATCTCCGTTATTATAAGTCAGATCGAAAAGTTGTATAGAACCAATCTTTTTGCAAATGTAATGTTCTATAAATATTGTTATGTACGTTTTTTAATTATCTTGATTATTAACTGAGATATTTGTATTTTTTAGTTTTCGGCCTTCAGAAAACCCTCACTCCTACTCATGTTATATTGTCAATAAGGCGTTATACTTTGAAGCCTAAAAATCAAATATTCTTTACATCGAACTTTTACGTTTTGAGGTAAATGCACATAACATTAATAATCACAGACAAAGATTAGAGTTAGTTAGTGTTAACAAAATGGTATAATAGAAATTAAATTTATGAAGAAATAAGTATATAAGAAAACAGTAGTAATGAGGGCTTAAAAAATTAACGTTCATTTATTTTTATTTTACATTTCATTAAATATTCCCGTTTCTCAAAGAGAGTGAAATATGGAGTTTATTTGAGTACTCTCATCCGAAAGTATTACAGACATAATATATAAAGTTCAATGAACTTCTTTTTTCGGCTTGAAGGGTGAAAGTCGAATGGCCAGACTCGGATTATTGGTTAGGTCTTTGTGATTGTTGTAGTAGTAGTCGAGTTATAAAAGTCCGTCACGCAGGGGCTGCGTAAACTAAGCAGATTTCCCACGAGAAGTTTTACAATAGAGAAATCTGCCTAATAACAACTGTAGTAGTAAGAAACCTCTAAACCTAAAACATTATTTAGGGCGTAATAACCAAGTAGTTTCTAGCCCCAAAAAACAGTTAACCTAACCTCTAAACCTATTCACGAGGGACGAATAGTTATAGAAATGGCCGCCAGAGCCCTCGGCGGAAAGTCCGAACATACCCTACTGGTGACCACACGCAGAATACAAATGCAAATATCTCGGTTAATATTCAAGATACAGAATAAATGTATAGAACAATATTTATAGTAAATTTAATTTGCAATAAGATTTATTCTATATAATATTTCGATCCGACGCATAATAACGGAGATATTTTGAATTTTCAAAAATCCCCCCTCTAAACCCCCCCTCCCACTGGTCCGATTTCAGCCATTAACGAACTTGATCTTCCTTTTTACATAAAACGATTAAATTCCGAGTTTGGTAAAGATCAAACAAAAATTGCGACCGCTAGAGCGTTAACAGACAAATATATATATATATATATATATATATATATATATATATATATATATATATATAGACATATATATATAATTTTGAACGGACCTCATTTTCGTCATCTCCTGGGTAGGATCGATGGACATTTGAAGAAATTTTTCGAAACTCGCGTCATGAGTACGACCTCAATAGCTGATTTCCCTTAAGGGAAATTTGCTAAAACAGTTAATTTTCCTAGTTCGTCTGCACTATTGAGTCCTACGTATTCATTTCCTGGAAGCAAAAAAAAATCTTGTACCTGTTTAGTTAGCTGAAATCGTAAATGACGTCTTTAATATGGAGGGCAAAAGCGTGATTGGTGTCACAGTTCTGGAAATGGTCTCCCTCAGAACTTTTATACCTCCAAATTCAAGTATTGTTTACATTGATTTGAGAAATAGAGTATAATTATAATACGGCATTATTGTGACATTCCGATGCATGGGAAATCTGCTTAGTTAACGTAGCATATGCGTGACGGCCGTTTTTGCGTTTAGATGGTAGCAATTAAGTACAAATTATAAGATGCTAAATGAACAGATTTTTTTTAGAACTTAAGAATTAGGCCTCTTGTGAAATGGCGAAATCGAAGCACTTATCATATTATATAAGTACTTGGAACGCCATCCCTGAGGCCCATAACTACCTTTGCAACATAATTACGCAGAACAGGTCTCTGGAATGTTCCACTGTAACCAAATCATTATCACGAAACTTTATACTCTACATTTCTTGGGGCCTTCACACCAATACCAAGAATGAAATTTGTCAAAAATCGTTTCTTGGTATTTTTGAAATACAAAAAAAAAATGATTAAAAAGTCATTCTATATAATTTCCGAATTATCGCAGGACGTAGTTAGTAATTGTAGGTTATTATTTGAAATCACAGTTTACAGGTTATGTCATTAAGAACAATACTAGTTTCCAAGAGCTCAAAATCAGCTTCATTAACCTACTTCACCCCAATGTTGCACATTATTTATCAATTATTAGTTATCACATTATTTTCAAAAACACATTTTTTATTACGTTAATTTTTATGTCTAAATTTATTTAAAACGTTTGTTTTCACAACTTAATTCTCTCGAGAAAAAAATAAGTAAAATTGTTATCTGCAAATATAAGCATTCAATTTACTTATGCTTGTTAATAACACTACAAAAAATAAAATTGTGGAATTTAACCAATTTATGCACAGAATATGTGATTTTTTTTAAATGTTCTATATTTGAAAAACAATCTTGAGACATATAAAAAAATGTAGGAATCTCTGGAAGGTTTGAGCCTCGTTTCTTGGGCCAAATTCTCATGTACTCGTAGAGGCCGAATGGAGCGATCACAGATGTCTCCTTCAGCTATGGGGATTCGGAAGTAGGCCCTCTCCAAACCTAGTTTGTTAAAAATCTGCTTCCCATGAAATCTTCAATGCTCGGGACAGCGCAAAAAGCTCCTGTTTCGTTAATCATGGTGCAACAAATAAAAAAAGACTATTTTTTTTTGTGGAAAGCTGGACATGTTTTTATCTTTCTATATTACCTACACCTCCTTACTGAAGTAACTTTAATTTTTGGAAGACCCTATTAATCGCGGTGACCGTTCAAATTTGGTGGTTCCCAAAATCTGTAAGCTGGGCGTTATTCACTGTTTTAATTTACAAGTAAATAAATACGCCAAGAATAAGATACTAAAAACCAATTTTTGTAACCCTAAATATACTAGAAAGTACTAGAAATGTTAGAGAGCACCTACCCTCTCCTTCTAACCCCCACCCCAAACCTTGACATATCTAATACAACCTATATAAAACGCCTTTTCGCTCCCACAATAAACATCATTCAAAGTATGAACGAGATCCGCCAACTAAAACAATTTTTCACACCATGATGAGAAAATCGGGACCACTGTACGCCGACTAAATCCTGTAGTCTTCATTCTAGGTGAACTAGAAAGAAATGAAGTTTTAGCGTGGCAGATGTCTCTGTAGATGTAATGACAAATTTCAAATTGACAATAGCTCCTTTGAAATAGTGTGCAGCGTAGCGATCGGGCACGGCCTTGCCATTCAGCTACCGATAAACATCCCAAAGTCGGATTTCACCATTCTTCTTAGGGGCGATGTGTAGCGGACTGGAGGACCAAGGGCTGCTGAATGGGCGGATGATGCTCTATATCATCTGTTCAAATTCATATTTTTCTTGGCCACTTGCTTTTTCGGATGTATTCGACGTGATTTGGCGGTGACTGGCGCGCCAAGAGTCTTGATGGACGAAAGCATAGCGGTAAGCCACTAATTAAGCAAAGGCGATCGGCGCCGTGAGACAGGGGTACTTCTGGAGAGTCTCAGTGTAGCTTTGGCCTTACGGGACAGAGTAGATCGGTGCTGGAACGTTAGCCGGAATCCCTTTCGCCCTCATCCCATTAGTCCCATCGACCAGTCGGCAGCCAGATAGGTCCACCATCACCTAAAAATGATAGAGCAGGTCTGCTCCAATTATGAGCTGGGCCATCTCCGCGAGAATGAAACGCCACACTATCATCCGCCGCAGGCTTAAATCCAAAAGGATTAGTCAGTAGCTGTCGGTTGGGATGGGGGTCACATTCACTGCGTACAGGGAGACTTCGCCGGCCCTAGTTTTCGGTGTCTTCTTCACGGAGAAAACCGAAACTGCAGCTCCTTTGTCCACCAAATATCGGGTCCGGAATTAACAGACAACGAATAAGAGGTGGTGAGAGTTATTAGCGACGGGTTCCACCTCTGGTATCGAAAACTTAGTTTTCCTGCTTTGTGGGAAGCGCTTATTGTTTTCAGGTGCGTGGTGGCCTGGCACTTAATTGCCTTGTCGTTGAATCGATCAACGTAAAAACAGAGGTGCCAATCTATGCTTTTAATCGAACAGTGGAGTGCTGGAGTCCTGTCCGGTTGTTGTCTGGTCTCCAGTTCTGTGACTCGCTCCGAGTTTTATTTAGTTCACTTCAGTCTTTTGTGCCAAATAAAATTGTTCAATTCTGCTATAATTTTTAACGTATAACGCATTTACACTTCGGCATACGACGAAAGTGTGAAAGTGACAAAAGTTACTCTAAATAACAAAATAAACAACTTTTGTTATGTGCATATTTGCCAAAAAACCAATAGGAAACGAAATATCGGTATTTTTAATTTCAGGCTTCTCTTATAACCCCCACTCCTGTTCGTCTCAGAGAAAAGTAATATAGCCTAAAGTCTAAGTTGGGTTAGTAGTAATATACATACCAAGTTTCATAAAATTCGGTTAAGCCGTTTATGCGTGAAAAGGTAACAAACAAACACACACGAAAGAAACAAAATGCAGTTATGGTGTCTATGACATGTGAAACGAAAAGTTATCGTGAAATTTCGCGAAAACATTCAATGTACAGACAGAGGTTATAATTTTATATATATATATATATATATATATATATATATAGATAAAACGGGGTAACTATACTAACGGTTACATTCCAATAACAATTAAAATACATGCATATTTTAATTTATTAGGAACTATAAAGTGATGGTTGTGCAATTATAAATTTCTCCTTTACTATTAAACTACACTTCATTAGTGATATTCGATACTTTTATTTCATGGTGTATCGATCTAAATCAGGTGACCCACCATACTTTGGAAGACATTCTCTGACTGGCACGGCTAGTGGGAGGTCCTACATAACGATGAAATAATTAATTTAGTTAGTTCCTTTTATTAAATTTTCTTCTGAAGAGGTTTAATTTGGACGCGACAATAGTCGAGAAATAAAAATGGTTTTAAAAATCATTGAAGTTAAATGGGTAATATTTTGTTAGGTCCTTATTTGTAGCTTATCAGATTGTTGAGCTAATAACACTCGACGACAAGGTTTTCTTCACAAGAAATCTGCTTTGTGAGTCTAGTGCAGTTTTGCATACTGAATCCAATTAGGCACAATTTTAGCAGATTTCCCTTAAGGAAAACACACCAAGGTTGGGTTAACTGTAAATACTCTGGCATGAAATATAAGTAGATTATGCATAGGATGGCCTTACAATGAATAACTTGTCTGTTACTGCTCTAGCGGTCACAATTATTCTTGTGTAGATTCTAAACTCGGTGTAAAAGCGTTTTATATAACTGCTGAAATCAGACTTGGGGAAAGATGGCTTTAGATAGAAAAGTCCGTCACGCAGGGGCTGCGTAAACTAAGCAGATTTCCCATGTGAAGTTTTACAATAGAGAAATTTCACGAAAGCCGAGCAGTTAATGAAACGGCCGAACTAGCTTTTGGCGGGAAAGTCACTTCGTCCGTTAGCCGCCCAGATTTAATAAAAATGGAAATATCTCGGATAATATTCAAGATAGAGAATAAATCTAAATAACAATATTTATAGTAAATTTAATTTGCAAGAAGATTGATTCTGTACAATTTTTCGATCCGACGTATAGTAACGGAGATATTCCAAACTTTCAAAAATCCTCCCCTCTAAACCCCCCCCCCTCCCACTGGTCCGATTTCAGCCGTTAACGAAGAGCGGTAACAGATAAATATATATATATACAGTTTTGAACGGACCTCATTTTCGTCATTTACTAGGTAGGATCGATGGACATTTGAAGAAAAGTTTCAAAAATTCCGTCATGAGTACAACCTCAATAGCTGATTTCCTGTAAATTTAATTACCTGTAATTGTTATAATATACCTACTTTCTCTGTCACGAATATTATGAGGTATTTGACTATTTTATATTTCACCCTACAGTAAACTGTTTATACTTACTACCACCACTGCTCATTCGAGTTTCATACGATGAAAAACCAATTTCCATTAAGAGGAATCTGCTAAAAGTCCGTTACGCAGGGGCTTTGAAAACTAAGCATATTTCGCACGTGTGGTGGACTCATTGAAGACCAGACGCAATCTATTTTCCATTTCCCCTGAAATATGAATTCTGTGCATCCAGCATTTGATATTTAAGTTGGACAGGTGGTCATTGGATTGGTAGTCAGGTTGAGGGGTAGTCATGGCCCTACTAAACTGGGTTAAGCACTTCTAAGTGAAAATCCTGTTGGTAGGAGCGTGAGTTTACTAAATCCTTAAAACTAAAAAAATGCTAATATTTCAGTGAATATTAAAAATTGCTGATAATTGACGAGATTGGGATTATAGCTTTTTCGGCCCGACTCATAATTATGTAATTGTTTAGAATTTTTTACTTTACCCTCTATGAACTTTCTATCGCATTCTGCCCCTTTACGAATTTGATCTTTCTTTATTGGTACATTTTAGCAGATTTCCCTTAAGGGAAATCAGCTATTGAGGTTGTACTCATGACGGAATTTTCGAAATTTTTCTTCAAATGTCCATCGATCCTACCTAGTAGATGACGAAAATGAGGTCCGTTCAAAACTGTATATATTTATATCTATATATATATATATATATATATATATATATATATATATATATATATATATATATATATATATATATATATATTTGTCTGTTACCGCTCTAGCCATCGCAACTTTTGTTTGATCGTTACCAAAGTCTATATTTAGTTGTTTTATGTAAAAAGAAATCAAGTTCGTTAACGGCTGAAATCGGACCAGTGGGAGGGGGGGTTTAGAGGGGAGGATTTTCGAAAATTCGAAATATCTCCGTTACTATACGTCAGATCGCAAAATTGTACAGATTTAATCTTATTGCAAATTAAATGTACTATAAATATTGTTATATACATTTATTCCCTATCTTGAATATTAACCGAGATATTTGCATGTTTATTAAATTTGGGCCGATAACGGATTTTTGAATTTCCCGCCAGAAGCTACTTCGGCCCTTTGCCGTAACTGTTCAGCTCTGCATGGAGATTTCTCTATTGTATAACTGCACTAAGGAAATCTGCTTAGTTTACGCAGCCCCTGCGGGACGGACTTTTTTTAAATATGAAGTAGGTTTTTACTATTTCGAAATCCGGGGTAGCAAGAGAGCACACACACACACACACACACACACACACACACACACACACACACACACACATAATATCAAATTAAAAAAAAAATAATATTAGTCTGAAAAGTGGAATGAGAGAAAAATATAAGCTTTATTAGTGCCTAATCAATACTAATATCCAAATTACGTTACGTTTATTGTTTAAAAACATTAAATAAAAAAAACAATATAAATATAAAACAATGGCATTTATGAAATAATATAATGATTGTAAATGACAAAATAAATTTATATGCCATAAAATAACCAATAAAAAAAGGTGGTAACCTTACTGGTTGGCCATCCCTTGCATTTATTTCCCTCGACCCCAAAAAGCCACTCATCCATAGCTGGATTTGAAGGGTTGTCGTTTTGTTTACCAAACGAATAAAGCAACGCATTGGATATTGTGAATTATAGAGAAAATTTACATAAGTAAAAGGAAAATTATGGAAATCTACAAAACTAATAATGTATGCATTCAGGAGAAAGTTATATCCTCCAGTAAGTTAATTAATTTCTAATTAAATGATTGAAAAATGTGCCCTGCAACTAACACACACTATGATTGTTAAAGGTGTTCTCACGTTTTATATTTCAGGAGTGGCTTCTTGCAGCAGAAGGGTTGTGAAATATTAAGAGCTACAATATTTTTGACTGGATGATCTTTGCCTCATGCACTACTTCAAAGGCGTCTCTGGACATTAAATCTTCCTAAATAAGATAGTTGGCTTAATTTTTCGAAGATTTACAAAGTAAAACTCAGTCTAATTAAGAAGTAAAAATAAATCAATAAGATATAAATTGTTTTTCTAAAGTTACATTCATGTATTATTGATTTTTTTTCTGGTTTAGAAAAGAGGCTTCACCTTTTACTTACCAGGGTGACAAAGTGTTTTATCCAGCAAGCTCAGCATTAAATAAATTTCTACGTGGGAATCGAATCCAAGAGACTTTAATGAGTATTAGGACCAATTTCTAAACGCCTAATAATTCTTTTTCTTCTACTGGAGGGTAGATTCTCATTCCAACTGTTTTGTATTCTAACTTTAGAATTTATGTTAGTTTTCATTTGCACCTGTAAAAATGATGAACACCAAATATGATGTTTTGTATATTACATCGTAGCAGATATTCCAACGCAGTTGTCAGCCAAATGCATACAATGCAAGGGCTTCTCTTCCATTGGCTTCTACGAAGTCATTGTTTCATTTGTGTTTCTCGAATTAAAGCTACTTCCTTTAGTTCTTAACACATATTGCCTTAATACACTTCTAGTTTGTGAATTAACAAAATAAAATGAATACTTACGCCATAAGTTATTCGTTGGCTTATTATTTCTTATGTAATAAAACTATGGAAACGGCCAAAGAAGCGTTTTTAACCCTTATTGAAAGTATATACAGAAAATAATCGCTAATTTTCTTAAAATTATCCAGTAGGTACATCATAGTGCATTTATTATGCAAATTTAAGAAAGTACGAGTACCGTAAAATTGAACAGCATTATAAGAACTACGACACAGTGAGCACTATTGATATATGATCCGGATTTTAAAATAATTGCCATGCTGATCTATGGAACGACCCAAGATAGTTGCATAAGGTACGTATTATAAAAAAAGTTGAGCCTGAGCAGGCTAT